>JAGDQP010057572.1:0-12720 GCA_022664845.1 Lepisma saccharinum | reverse complement strand
TTCTCCATACAAAATATTTATGGAGAAAACATCACCAACGACATTGGCAACCTTAAAAAAATCAGATGGCACATATACTACGACGTGGATGGAGTCGGCGGACTTATTGATGAATGAACTAATACCAAAAGATTCGGAAGAGAACGAAACAGAAGAGCAACATAGAACCAGAATGGAAATGGAGAATATACTAGAACTCGTTGGAAGAAGAGATGATGGAATAGAAGAACTTCCTGTAAAAAATCAAGAAATCAAGTTAGCTATTTAAACTCTAAAAAATAAAAAAGCACCATGCCCAGATGGCATTAAATCTGAGATCTTTAAAAGGACAAAGGATCTTTGGACGCCGTACCTGGCAAGACTTTTCACTGAATGCTTGAAACAAGGCAGATTTCCAACTAAATGGAAGGAGGCTAACTTAATAATTTTCTTAAAGAGCCAAGAAAAAACAAAATCCAACCCTAGATCATATAGACCTATCTGCCTCCTAAACGTAATTGGCAAGATTTTTGAGAAGGTAATAATAAATAGACTACAAGCAACAAGAATCGGCTTGGAAGAGGATCAAATTCAATTTGGATTTAGAAGGAAAAAATCAACGCAGGACGCGCTAAATAAATTCTGTATGGGAGTAAGGGAGGCAGAGGCAAAATATGTGATCGCAATTTTTGTAGATATTAAGGGGGCCTTCGACAACCTGTGGTGGCCAGCTCTTTTCGTAAATCTGAATAAGAACGAAATCCCACATTACCTAATTAGGGTGCTCGGGGACTACTGCAGAAATAGATTAGTCAATCTGTGTGTCCCTGGAGATAAGCTGAGCAGAAGACCGCATAAGGGGTGTCCACAGGTGTCGGTTTGCGGTCCTATTTCTTGGGATGTCTGCATTGACCCCTGCGTGAAAATGATCAATGAAATGGAGGAGGTTGCATCGATAATAGCCTACGCCGACGACATTGCCATCTTGGCGGAGGCGAACTGCAGATTGGAAATAGAAACCAAGGCAAAAAGAATTCTGGGGGCCATTAGTATGTGGTGTGAGAACAAATTGACTGTATCAGAGGAAAAGACGCAGTATATGATCTTTAAGGGGAAGTTATAAAGAAACCCAACAATTAAGTACAATAAAATTTAAAGCGAGCTAAAACCTTTAGGTATTTAGGTGTGATTTTGGATGAAAAGTTAAACTTCATGGAACATATTGAAGCAAAAAAAAGTAAAATACTCAAAATTGGTAATAAATTAATAACAATTGCAAATACTAGATTTGGACTACCTCTAAAATATATTAAATTATATCACAATCAGATCATTAATTCAATAGGCACCTATGGAGCAAGCTTATGGGCTCACAGATTGACAGAAAATAAAAAACTCGCAGAAAAGATCGACAGTGCACAGAGATCAGTACTACTAAGATTGTCTGGCGCGTATAGCACGACGCCAGGTATCGCATTGAATATGATTTTGGGTATAGCACCTCTGCACCTGGAGATCATAAAATCGGCAACTCAGTACTGGATAAAGAAGAAAAATCTAATTAGGGCAACAGAAACTTTGGAATTTTTTTGCAGATGCAAAAGAGAACATAGAAGAAGCTATTATAACTAAATGGCAAAATTTGTGGGAAACCAGTAGTAAATCAAGAAGACTTTTTGGAATAATTAATAATGTTAACAATAGACTAAAATGGGAACAATGGAATCCTGGCAGGGGTGCGGTGCACTTTTTAAGTGGTCATGGGCCTTATAGAGCAAAATTATTTGAACTTGGAATGACGGAAACTCCGTTATGCGAGTGTGGCGCGATCTCAACACCAGAGCATGTGGTCCTTGAGTGCCCGAGAAGTGGAGAAAATATAGATGGAACGGTAGATCGGCAGATCAATGACCTAAGACAGCAACTGCAAAATTTAACAGTGAAAAACATGATAGAGGATGAGAACTTAAGAAATACCTTAGATCAGCTTGCGACCAGGATCTCGCATATAGGAAAGATGAAATTCTTAAACCGGAACTGAAGGTGAACTGAAAAACTGAAAGACTTTATTAAAAAAAGACACTTATAAAGTAAGCAAACTTAAGTAAATGTAAATAGACTTTATGTACCGTGCGTCTGCGTGGTGTCGTGTAATTGTCGTGTTGTGCTCGTGGGTGCTCGGTCGGTATGAATGCGTGCGTGAATGAACGAAATAGTCAAAGGGGTAGATGAACTTGCGGGAGTATGCGAACTTTGTAGACTTATCATCTAATCTACGGTTATACTCGGACTGCGTCTCTATTCCTTGGACGATAATAAATTTAAATTGAATTGTAAACCGAATAAGTGTGAAATTATAGTAATATTATAGGCCCCCCAGAGCTGCTGCAAACTAACAGTTTGGACAGCTAAAAACTCTGGATGGATAGGAACCCTCCCTCTGGGAAGATGCTAAGATCTAAATGTGCGCGAGTGAAGTGAAAATAAAGTGAGTGATGTGAAGTGTGGTATGAAGATTCAGCGACTGGAAGAGAGAAGAGGAAGAACCCCTGGAACCAGCCCCGATCCTTGGATCTGGAGGAGGAATCCCGCTGCCAAGGGATCTGAGTCGACTCAACCCGTCGTGTATCTATGGATGTGTTGTGTGAATGATTGAATGAATGAAGAATGAATGTCTGTTTTGTTTGTTATTGTTTTTAGAAGAAAAGAAGAAGGATTAGAAGTAGGAAATTGATGGATGCTTTTGATAAATGGGAAAGGTGGATAAAGGGTTAGCTTAGATTACTCAAAAGAAATGCATATTAATATTTTTTCTATATACAAACACAGGCATATACGATTTTAAAGACGTAGGGAGAAAACAGTGATATACAAAATAGCTATAATAATAATAAAAATAAAATTAAAAACATAGTATGGCTGTATGAGTGAAACCTAAATAAAGATAAAAATTTTGCAATAAAAAGATAGAATAAATTAAAATAATTTTAAATAAATCAAATAAGATTAACATATAATAATAAAACTAGATAAAGTAGCGAAAAATAAAAATTGAAAATTGTATTATAATGTATAACTCAAGTCCTATGCGTATGTATGAAAAAATAAGAAAAAATAAAGTAAAATTATTCCCCCCAAACCGCGGAAAAAGGGCCCAGGTTTGTCCAACGGGAACTGGGCCATAAGAAATATCCCCCAACCCTCCTATCTCTTTCTTTTTTTATGTGCTTTTTTTTCCTTTTATAAATGCAAAACGAGCAAAAGGTCCTATCGACTCCGTACCTCGATGCCGTGCAGGGGTCGAGGTGGGGAGACGAACTGGGGGATGGCCTGCCCCAATCTGGTGGAGAATCTATTTCCGATTCGTAGTGCCCCTCAGGCACTCAAAACAAGATTGTGCCAAGAAGACTAAGAGGTGGGGGTGGTAAGGAGGGTCCCTAAATGAAAAAAAATTTAACCTTTATCAATGATGGATCCGATCAAAAACATATTTTCCTCAGAATGCCAATGATCCATCCGCTATCTTACGTGGCGAAGAAAACACATTTTTACGCAGACGTACAAAACTGATTTTCTGTCTTACGTAATAATATTGTAATGATCCCGTCTCAATAGAACGTGGAAACACAAAACATAAACAATGTACACTACCAATTACGTTACCAAGTAGACGACACCGACGTCAACCGAAGAAATTACGAAGTATTACCTTCGGTGGACACACCTGCAAGGAAGGTATGAAGAACCCTATTAAAGTGCCGACCGAAGTCCAGATCGGCATCGCTTCGCCGGTGGTCACCTCTTCCTTTCCTCTGACTTGGTCTGGAGTCAGAATCCCACCTAGCACTAACTGACTTGGTCTGGAGTCAGTACCCAATCTGATATTCTCTGACTTAATCTGGAGTCAGAGTCCAACATATCGCCTCAAATGTTAGTTACCTAAATAACAAACTTCTAAAATATTAACGTCGAAGTCATAAAGCAACACCTAATATACGAGAAATGGTCCGTAAGAGGTGAGCCACATATGGTCACATATATTGCACTAAGTTCAAGTCCTGGACGCTATTATTACCATCAACATATTTATATCTGTCATATTTTATATTTTACGTTTGTACAAGTTTTATAATAAGGTGTAAGGTAAAAGTCGAACTCTGTCTATCTTTTTCTTAACCCAAAGTAATATTCGATTCCGTGTCGAAGGTTTTACCATTCCTTCACGTGGCTGTCAGTTTTAGGGCAATAAAACGACAAAACGAAAGGAACAGCCTTAAGTTAATATGTCTATAAGTGTCAGAAAGAAAATGTGTGTCAGAACAATTTAAAAAAAGGAAAGAAAGACTAAGTTACATTCCTTTTTTTAATCAAATTATAAGTGAATTCCGTAAAGTGCCGTTGAATGAAGCAAACAGTGACTAAATTACAAATGAAAACATTTCCCATTGGATTACGCCTGGATCGATAATTCTATAAATTAAGGTAACTTTTGGAAAACAGCAGTCGCTGACTACATCCACTCTTGGTACGAGATAATATCCTATCTCTGGAAAACACAACGAGGACAACATTGGACTACGAGTCAACTAAGAAGAATCATCAAATTCTAGGTATGTTTTAATAAATTATTATGAGAGTTTTTTGTTTTTCTGTAGAGTTGGTTAAATGGTAAAATTGGTAATAAATGTCAATAGATGCCTACAACTAGTACTGGAGTAAGGACAATAGAAGATCATTCAGATAATAGTTCTGACGAAGAAACCAATATGGCTATCACCTTCAAGAATAAACGAAGATACAGACAGTTTTTTTTATGCTTTATGAACTTCTACCCACTTTGCAAGGTTGGACCGACGAAAAGAAAAGTGAAATTCTTACAATGTACCTTCAGGACGTAGCATTAGATTTGATATTCCAATTACAATCACAAGATCAGATGGTGAACATTACGTATGACCATTTAAAAGAGAAGCTTTCGAACTTAAAGTCGTCCTCATGGAAGGATTTATGGGGGGCATTGCCCCCCAATAAGTTCAGAATGACTATAATTGGTCCGTTCTAAACGATAGTTTTTAAAGTAAGTGCCCCCAGGGTCTCTCTCCTAAATCCGCACATGGCCGTCGTAGACTTACTCAGATATAAGGCCGAAATGGAAATAAATCAGGTACAGCAAAATCCAGAAGAATCTACTGATGCTTGCTTCATACGCAAGCTGGGGACCATAAGACATTTTGGCCGAATTGCAGCGAAGAAAAAATACATGATTTATCGTTAGGTCTTCAAGGTAATTATCTGAAGAAAATTGCCCTAGAAACGCATGCTACCATACAGGCTCTTCAGAATACATTACATGCTCTAGATAAGTCTCATGATTTAATGAAGAAGAGATATTATACAGAGAAAGTACATAAGTGACCAAATATCTCAAATAAATCAAACCTTGATTCCTCAATATTCAACCATGCAAGTAATGAATTATCCAAATTTACACCACCAGAGTCTACCTGATCAAAATATGAACCCGTAGTTACCAAATTTACACCAAGCAAATTATCCTATTTATAATCAAATTACCAACCAACAGAATTCAAACAACTAAAGTTTAACTCAACAAATTACAAACTAACAGGTCTGTCCTCACTAGGGTGGGCCGATTTTCTTTTCAGATATTGGGGTTCTTGTGGTCATCAAAAGTTGTGCATTGGTAACAAATAGAGCCATGCCAAATATTGCCGTCCTAAAACAATATTAATCCGAGCCCCTGGACCCCTAAAAGGCCCAATTGTTTTATGCTAAACAAGGAATAAAAATATTATAGCAGGTTCTACATTTTGGGTTCTAGTAGTTATGAAAAGTTGTGCATTGGTACGAAATTTGGCCATGTCAAATGTGGTCCTTCTTGGCCGTCAAGCGTTTTTGGCCGTTTTCAAACTAAAATTTTCGCGGGCTGAGATGTCCGGCAAGATATTTTTTGATCCAGCTGTGTTTCGGCGAACAAACATAACGTAACATTCTACAACTTTTGCACGCTACTCAAACTCAAATTTTAACTTTTACACTCTACCTTGGGCTCGGGGCCCGAGAAAACGATAATTTTGAAAAGGGCCGAATTTGTTTTAGTATTTTGAGTTTGAGTAGTGTGCAAAAGTTGTAGAATGTTATGTTATCTTTGTTCGCCGAAACACAGTCAGATCAAAAAATATGTAGCCTGGCCCGTCACCCCGCGAAAATATTAGTTTGAAAACGGCCAAAAAGGCTTGATGGTCAAGAGGGACCACATTTGAAACAGCTAAATTTCGTACCAATGCACAACTTTTCATAACTACTCGAACCCGAAAATGTGTGAACTAGCATACTATTTTTATTCCTTGTTTTGCAAAAAACAATTGGGCTCTTTAGGGGTCCAGAGACCCGGTTAAATATTGTTTTAGGACGGCTATATTTGTCATGCCTTTATTTGGTACCAATGGACAAGTTTTGACGACAACTCGAACTCCAATATCTGAAAAAATTGGCCCACCCAAGTCCTCACCCGACTATTCTCTCATTCTACAGTAAACAAAGTGTACCAAATAGTCAAAACACATTATAGATACATAAACCTACCAAACTCACCAAGTAAAACCTGATTCTAATAAGAAACAACCCAAAGAACAACAAGCTAATTGTCATCCTCAGTCCAATATGGAAAATATTACCACTAATTTAACAGAATTGTCTCTAATTGTTGCCAGAAAAGCAAATTACAAATCAAATTACAAGAAAAAGGGTAAACAATTTAACAACAAATATCAGAGAAAGAATTGAGGACAGAATGAAAAGAAGGAGAGTTATAAGAAGAATGAAGTTAACCAAGATGCAAAAGGGACAGTTACCGTTTGCGCGGTATGTTTCAAACAGGGACACACAGCTCACGGATGATGGCACAGGAAAGACAAAAAGACAACCCATCAGGGAGACGAAAGAGGCCGCCCGTCCGATTTAATAACGAGCGGGCGAAGAAAACAACAAAAACTGCAAACAGAAATTTGAATTACCCTATATATACTGTTAACACTAGTTTAAATATAACAAATGAAAATAGAGCTTTCACTGATTACGCCACTGATAATAATCGATCTCTAATCCTAGTTCAAGCAGAAGATAATACGCTACCAGCAATTATTATTGACTGAGCGAGCACTTTAATTATTTGGTCGTGGGAAGAATTTCCAAGAAAAACTACTTTAATTCCAATTGAAACTCAAATAAAGGGTATAGCTAACAAGCTGATAAAATTAAATGTTAGAGTAATGGAAAAAGGCCACTTTAGTCTTATATTACCAGGATCTTTTAAAAAGATTATTGGCTAAGATCGACTTATAAAACAATATTATTTCTTTTCATAAGAACCCGAAAAAAACGTCTTAACCACAAGAACAGGAAAATAAACAAGACATTTCTTAAGTTATAATTGTGTCACTCAAGCAGCAAAGCACAGCAAATGTCTTTGTAACAACAAATATCACGATACCAGCAAAATCATATTTCTATCTTTCTGTAAAGGTGAACAAACAAGAATATCAAGATTCAGTATTTCTATATGTAACATTGTTACAGTCATTAAAAATAGTTATAATATTCATAATATTGTTCATAATGTTCATAAAACCCTATTAGAGAAATCAGTTGTTTTCATGCAAGTCCCCGCCCATACCGATTGGAATCAGAAAACAGATTGACTTTAAAATCAGCCAATTGGAGAAGGCGCTCATTCATAAAGAAACTTGCACTAGTTCTTATTCTTCACCTATTATGATTGTAAAAAATCGAGTTCTAAAGAGTTTGGACTCGTGTTAAACCTCATTCTCTGTACTAAATATACGAAGTATCTAGCAATTCCATTCCAGTCAGCAGAGGTTGTTTTGAGGAGTCTGAAAGGTAAAAAGGTAATATCCACTATTGACATTGGCCAAGGTTACTACCATTTTTTGCTCATTCCCAGTAGGCAAAAGTATACAAATTTTGAGGTAAATCATACCAGGAAAACCTATAAATTTCAACGTTGCGTAATGGGTCATACCACCTCGAGCCAGTTTCTCTCCATACTGACTAGAATGCTTTCAGAAGACTTACCACACTGAGTTAAGTTTCACAGACGATTTAGTCCTAGGCTCTTACAATCATAGGCAACAATAGGTTTGGAGTTATTATTTCGATGCTTACGAAAGCACATTTTCAGTGTCTCCAAAAAGCCCCACCTATTTTATTCTGCTTTAGATATCCTGGGTTTACGAGTTTCTGAAGACACGATATCGATTTCTCACAAGATAGTACAAAATACGAAATTTCCAGGAATCAAAAACAGAACGCCAACTTCAGAGTTTTCTGGGTTTATGCTCCTTTATGTGGTCACACATATACCACTTTAAAAATTAAATTGAACCGTTTCAACAACTCCTTGCTGAAGATTCTATATTTAAGTGGAACCAATCTCATGATCTACTTTTTGAACAATTGAAATCTGATATTATTCAAGCTTCATCATTGCATCACTTTGACGAAAATGCATAAATTCGTATCTACACTAACGCTAGTACTTATAAAGTTGGAAGCTTATGAACTTGTTTTAACCAAATTATTAAGGAGAAGAAAGTAGTCTCCTATTGTTGAAGGAAACTCACGAAAACAGAGCAACGATATTATACTTGGGAAGAAGAATTATCTAAGATAATTTATTCTTTATGCAAGTATCGTTAATACTTATTGAATCCTAATTTCGTTCTTTTTTAACAGTAAAAGCTTACTAAATTTGCAAAGTCAGCCAGATAAATAGGTAATTTTTCACGATACTCCTTCTTTTATCTGATTATGATTTTGAAATTAATCACAAAAGCCGTAAAAATATGCCAGCGAACATCCTTTCAAGATTAGAGCAATGAGATGCAATTGAAAACCAAAAATCAGAAGAAGAAAGCAAAGAAAACCTGGCAGGACCAACTGCCAATAGGGACAAAGTGACTGACAACGTTCCCACTTCAGATGATTTAGGGTTCCGTTCATACTCACTAGAAGATAATGTGCTTTTTACAGAAGATGTCTCTCCAAAATAAAAACACTTAAAACGAGAACAAGCAAAAGATCCTTCTTATGCTAACATCATCGCGGCACTAAATGGAGAAAATCCAACTGATACAGCAACAATACGAGCATTGAAATATCATTTCTTGAAAGACGGTATACCTTATCGCATTAGAAACCACCCAGACTTAATAGAAAATTTTTAGGTATACCTAAAAGTCTAGTTACTCAATGGTTTGACTACATACATAAATCACCCATGGCCGGCCATGCTGGCATGACGAAGCTTTATAAGACATAATTGCTGAAGTATTATGTCCCTTCAATGAATCAGGTATTACTTAAAAATCTGCATTAAATGCCAAAAATATAAGAAATTGCCCACAAAGAAGCAATCAGAACTGTTACACTATCCAGTATGAAATATAGCTGAACAATTTTTTGTTTGATGCAAAAGGTCCGATCCCAGCTGAAGAGAACATCAAGAAGTACGTGCACGTGGCTGTTGAGTGTCTGAGAAGCTATGTACTAGCTCAAGTAGTGGATTCAATAACAGCTTAATCCGTTGTTGATTTTTTAGACCGGGACTGATGTAAAAGCTTGGGAAATTTTGTTGCCACATAAGATATTCTCTATGAATCTCAAGTATCAACAAATACCGGATTCAATCCACATTTTCTGCTCTTTGGTTTTCATCCTAGAAACTATGCCGACTGTCAGCTCGGAATTTTATTTAATATACAAGTGACAAGCAAAAACTACATGTTATTCGTCAAAATAATGAATACAAACTGTAAAAGCAGCACTTATAGCAAAAGGAATATTACGATAAGCGCCATTCACAAGTAACTTTTAAAGAAAAAGACAAGATGCTTATTTTTTATCCCTACCGATTTCCAAACATTCCTGAAAATTGGTCGAAACAAAACGTTGGTCAATGTGAAATCCTTTGATAAGAAAATCCTAATCTCTACTTAGTGACATTTCATCCGGAATTTAGACACAGAGAACACGCTAATTTCCACAGATAGAATACGAAAATTCTATGGAGACAGCGAACAATGACATTTAGTAGGGCTCCTTTAAAAAAATACATACTAAATGTTTTGCATCATCTCACAGCTTACAGCGAGAGAGAAAAGCATCGTTTTATCTCTGAGACGCGGACCAACCTGGAAGTACACCACGTGGCTATGCGTCATGCAATAGCATCCACCTACTTACACACGGCAGTAAGAAGAGGGATTCCAATCACTAGGCGCTGACCGACGGTAAGAATCACGCCGTATACATGCAAACGGAGAAAAGGAAAAGAAAAAATATTTAACTTACCAATTATTTCATGTCAAAAGTAATACAACGCCTTCGTCCGACATTGTACTATTTATGGTATCTTGCTATCACTCCTTTTTTCGTAGTATACTTTGATTCTTTTCGTTCATGCAAAATAAATGTCTTGCCAACCTCTCCTTATTCTTGAATCCACCAAGTAAGAACGGATATCCTTTTAAAACACATCTTTTGCTCCTGTTATCAAAATCTTTATCTGTTAAAATCTCCCTCACCTTCACAAATACAACTTATATTCAACAACACTTTCATCTCTAATGATACGTTAGAAGTTAGGTCAAGAAAATAAAATAAATATAAATACCAATCAGCTCTTTCCTTTCTACATAGGAAACCGTTCAACTATGGGACAACTACCTATACTTTAGACGTCAGTGATTTTCTTCTTACTCTTGGAACTCATAAGAAGTGGCAATGGAAAAGAAGTAGTTTTCAAGCAATATGGACTTTCTATAGCTAAATTTAAACCTATTATTCAGTACGATAACACAGAATTTTTACCATATCATCTACATGTGGATTTCAGCTCTATACACTTTCAAAACTCTATACCTATAACTCCGTGTGCAATGAGGACCCACAGACTATAATGAACTCTGCGATCAACCCCGAGCAATTATTCTCCACAATAATAATGATACCATTTTGTGCAAATCAAAAATTGAACCAGTGCAAATAGAATGTGTTAACACTATAAGCGACTTAATTGTTAAGTTTTAAATCCATCATAACAATAGAATATTACTAAACTATTGAGGGGAATGAAGTGTAACACCGACCCTGCTTGTAAAGATGAGCGCCCATATTTATTTTCTACTTCAACGAAAAATAAAAAAAACTAAGAAAATCAGTGCAATATTTTAGTGCAAAAGTGTTCAGTGCAACCAGTGACTTTTTTTCTCACAAGTGATACAAGTGTGCTAATAAACACTCATCAGTGTAACCAAGTGAAGTGATATGAAAATTTTCCTTTTGTGCATATCTATACTTGAAATAGCTTCCTCACTACCTTCGTTTCTATTTCAAATTTAAGTGGGGGAGTGTAATGATCCCTTCGCAATAGAACGTGGAAGCACAAAACACAAATGTGTACTACCAATTACATAACCAAGCAGACGACACCGACCTCAACCCAAGAAATTACGAAGTATTACCTTCGGTGGACACACCTACAAGGAAGGTATGAAGAACTCTATTAAAGTGCCGACCGAAGTCCAGGTCGGCATCGCTTCGCCGGTGGTCATCTCTTCCTTTCCTCTGACTTGGTCTGGAGTCAGAATCCCACCTAGCACTAACTGACTTGGTCTAGAGTCAGTACCCAACCTGATATTCTCTGACTTGATATGGAGTCAGAGTCCAACATTATCGCCTCAAATGTTAATTAACTAAATAACAAACTTCTAAAATATTAACGTGGAAGTCATAAGGCAACATCTAATATGAGAAGTGATCCTTAAGAAGTGAGCTACATACGGTTGCACTAATTTCGAGTCCCGGACATATTATTACCAACATATTTATATTTGTTATATTTTATGTGCATAAGTTTTATAATAAAAGGTGTTGGAAAAAATTCGAACTCTGTGTATCTTTTTCTTAACCCAAAGAATATTCGATTCCGTGTCGAAGGTTCTGCCATTCCTTCACGTCGCCGTCAGTTTTAGGACAAGAAAACGGTAGAACGAAAGGAACAGTACGATATAAAAAGTATTTAAATTGTAGAACATTTTGAACATTAATTTTTTATGCATTTTAGAAGGAATCATTATCTATTGTTGATACAGCCACGTATTAACAAATGTTAAAAAAGAACGTTCTTTCACGTACAATAATTTTAAAGTTTATAAACTAGTTAGGTAATGGTGTATACTTATTTAAGTAGTACCAGTATTTAAATAATGAATATTTATTTGAATTTGATTTTAAAATTTTGGTAAGAGTTTAAATTTATCCAGCGTACTTTCATAAATTATATAACTGTAGTATAGAAACAAATTTCACTGTAACAGCAAAAAAGATAAAACTGCTGTTGAACATAATATTTGACTGATTCTATTTAGTTTAGAATGTAGCTGATTTTACTTCGAATCCAACACTGCAAATAGCACTTGTTAATACTTTGTCAATATTTCAATTTTTACTTAAAAAGTCTTCTACTGAAAAATTCAGTGCAATTTAAATGTTTATCACAGAATTTCCACTGCCATACTCCTCTAATATGAATCAATGGTGTGGGTTTGTGTGTAATATATCTCAAGCATTTTTGTTTAACATTCGAAACTGAGTCACTTTCTTGTGATATTTTCCTCAGTCACACCAGGCAAATGTGGG
>JAGDQP010057570.1:0-12720 GCA_022664845.1 Lepisma saccharinum | reverse complement strand
ACACTACCTCCGTCTGCTGCAGCCACTGCACACTCCTGTTCCACGACGCCTGACGTAGTATGGAGACCGACCTAACACACCACCACCAGCAGTCCGGCGCTGCGGTCGCCACGGCACCACTGCCAACCCATACATCTGACGTGTTGCCAACTACAGGTGTTTCCATTATTCTGATAAGCATCTGTACCTCCGACGTTTTTTTTAAACTCTGTGCTCTTTTTCAGTATTTCGTGCTTCATGTGAAAACACGTTATAATTTTATTTTATTTTATTCATAACACATTTTATTTCATTCAGAATAAAGCATGAATGAATGCCGACCCTTCTACTTAATTTCTGACAGAGATTGCCTTGCTTTTGTACCTAAAAAGTTTGAAGGTAACTCAAGTTCAGTATCAAAACTCGCATGTTCCCTGTATCAAAATCAAAACTCACAAGTTCCAGATTTTAGGCGTGAATAAATTTACAACTACTACTTAATCACACATTTTGAGAGTAAAAATGAGTTTCTGAGCCTTATTTCCGTCAGAATCACTATTCTCCTCCTAAGGAATAGATTAGCAAAACGGTATATTAGTTTTTCGCGATTTCCTAAAATTTAACATTTTGGAACATATGAGTTTAGATTCTAGCCTACTCTTATATTTAAGGCAACCAATAAAGTTCCGTCGAATTTTTACTACAAAGAGAAATGTGATAGCATGAAGTAAGACGTACCTGAAAAATCAGAAATACTCGCCATCACGAGCAATGTCTTATTCCAACGCTCCGGCAGACTGTGGATCCCAGTAGAACTCAGCGAAACGTGAACCAAAGAATTCGTCCTGTGCATGTATCTCCTTCTTGAGGATTCGGAGGCGTCGTTCTCGCTGATTGTTCTCTAACGAATAGAACAAATGATAATATAAAGGTGCAATGTCAGGAGGATATAGGGGATTCATTAGTGTTTTGCAACCAAGTTGGATAATGATGTTACAGGTGACTTTAGCAACACGTGGATTCGCGTTGTCCTGTAACCTGTGCGATTCACAAGCGTGGCTCCACGGTTTTCAGTTTTTTTATGTACACGTTCCAGTTGCTGGGAGTGCACAGTTACATTGATTGTCTGGCCAGATAGCAACAATTTGCGAAGCATAATACCTCGAGCAGTCCACTAACCACCAAATAACAGAGAATCTTCTGTTGATGCAGTGGTGGTATTGGTTGTTTGTGATGGGATTCCTGTGCTGACAGCCAATGATAACGGCACCGTGAAGTGTCATAAAGAACCCACTTCTCATCGCGTGTCTCTGTCCAGAAACTGATTCTTCTCCTTACGAGATAGCAAAGAAACATAAGACATTTGCTCGTGCCGCTTTCAGAGCCGCAGTCAACCCATGTGGGACCTATCGTCCCCTTCCCACTTTATACCGTTTCCCAAGGTGATGAAGGTGTTATTAAATGGTTTCCACTCTGCATTTGAATAGTTTACCTTGGATGTCTATGGCTTGTGGACACCCTGTACATGGTGCGTCCTCGAGGGATTCATTGCAGTCTTTAAAATTTGTTAAACCACAGTAGTACTGTCCGCGTATTTACCACATTCCTACCGAGTGCCTGACATATTTTTCTTCCCGCTGTACTAGCGTTCGTTTCCAGCTTAAACTCGCACAGCATATAGATCCGTATGGCGCTGTGCAGGGTTCCCATGTTTGACCTGCTCTCATTGACGTCCCCGTTTAACTGTGGTGATCACTACCAGCCAGCTTCAAGAGGAATCACTCATTAACGTGTTACCTTCCACTTCTCTTTTCTTTTCACCTCTGAACGAACGGTGTGAGGAATCCGTGTAGCTAGACTACCTGAAAATCCGACCTTTATTGGTTGCCTTTATAGTATCTTAGATCAGCCTATTTAATGTTTTACATATTTGGAAAACATTTTAGATCTGTTTCATGTGTATATAAAATTAACGGATCATACGTGCTATCTGTAATGAATTAAGACGGTCAAACATCTAATAGTTTTGCTGAGACTTGAATTTTTTTAGGCCACGTGATATTTTATTTCTGATGTAGATAACGATTGAGTGAGGTACTTGTATTTAATTTCTGTGTTGTGAAGCGCATTTTATCATCTTTTGTAAATTATAATTGAAGTCAAAATTTATGGCGATGATACGTCTCTGTACCAGTGAAAATAGAATGATGCTTTTAACTATCAAAGTCTGTCGTAAAGCCAGAGAGTGTATATTCTGTTTTAATCAGATTTGTGATTCATGCTCATGTGTGTGCAGAAATCAGGAGCATTTCGGTATTGAGTACAGCAGAAAGGTGTTTCCAATGATTTTGAATATCTGAATAATAAATTTTCTTGTTTTAAACATATTTTTCTGTTGCTGATATAGTTATTTGCATTTATTTACCACGAAATATTGTCTTTAAAGTAAGTTTAATTGTTTGAATGAATTAGTAAATCACCTGATATTAACTTTTGTGTCATTGCAGGAAGTAGCAGACAATATGTGTGTAATGTCTATAGGATTTCTTCTGGGAAGTCCAGATGATGCTGTTATCTGGAGAGGCCCAAAGAAAAACGGTAAAAATTAATTTCCTGTTTAACAAAATATAAATGAAATAAATTTTATCAAATAAGAGTTACTTCACGTCAAAGGATCATGTGTCATTACGGGTAGTCGCGGATGGTGTAATCATAATACTTACCGTACAAATATACATGATTTCTTTTCTAGTAAAATCGAAAACTTCTTTCTTTGGGATTCGCTTCGAATCTGTTCTCGAGGAATTAAAATGAAGTTTAGGTATTACTAACGATAAAATATAAGAATGGAAAAAGCTAAACAAAAACTTATCTAAATAATATCATGGTACGCACGGGTAACAACACGAAAAAAAACAACAAAAAACACACAAATCTTCTCGTCAAACACCTTTCTCCAACAACGAATTTATTGTGTTATAATGTGCTTTTGTATGTATATGTGTAGAAAATGTAAATAAAGTGTGAAAAGTGCAGAGAAAAATAACTGTGAAATTTCTACTTCTCCATGTTCTGGGAAGTTGAGTTTCAACTATTTTGTAACTGTTGCAAGATCATAAAGCATAGAACTAAACGTATATGGAATATTACTGAAACCAGTTTTTTTAACTTATTGGTAAACATGTGCGTGGATATCGAGTGGCCGTAACTTGGTAGAGCGTTGACTTAGCAATCGAAAGGTCCAGGGAACGACCCCAATCACCGCCGTCCATTCTGACTAAGGGTTTTCCTCAGTCACACAAGGCAAATAACGGGAGGTTACGTACAAATTAGGCCCTCTCCGACTATCTTCCAATATTGATATCCTGATCATAGCTTTAGATGGCTAAAGACCATAAATAAATTTAAAAATGTGTGTGGATATTACCAAGTTAGTCAGGGTGCCCAGCAGTCTCGAAAACATGGAAAAGTCAGGGAATTTTCTTTAAATTAGAGAAGAGTCAGGTAGTTTAGGATTTCTCCATGTTCTGTCCAGTCTGTTTCAATTTTAACCGTCACCTTACCCATAATGCTTGTTTTGTGTAATGATACACATGAAATTATTCTAATTTAATTTCATTATTTTTATTGGCATATATTTATTATTAGCATTTTTAATTGCTTAGTCCACGTACATTTTCGAAAAATATGTGCTTAAAATTGACGTAGTGATAACTAGTCACATGTTTACCAACAAGTTAACAACAATATCATTGTATTTACAACGTAACGAGGGTAACATGTTAAACTCAGCTTTCAATGTCAGTATACAGGAAATTCTCGTAAAATTGCCAAAGAATATCAAATTCACCTTTGAACGTCGGTATACAGGAAGTCCTCGTGTAATTGCCGAAGAATATATAAATTAAGCAAATATACGATACTATTTTCCAGCCGAAATTCGGCGATTATACGAGGATTTCCTGAATACTGAGTTTGGAAGATTGAATTTATTTTAAGGCCTTTAGGCAACTGTGGCTCAGGCCGTATGGGTGATGATGGGATGAATTGGTGGAATGAAGAAAGTGGGAGGAAACGGGAGTACCCCGAGAAAACCCACGCACACGGTGTTTGTCCACCACAAAGCCCACATGGCATGAGCAGGGATCGATCCGACGACCCCTAGCACCAGAGGTGAGCGCTCTACCAACTGAGCCACCGTGGCCCCGAGTTTGGAAGATAAGTTAAACAAAACGTGTTTCAGTAATATTTCATGTACGTTTAATCCTATGTTTTATGACATGGCAACAGTTACAAAACAGTTGAAATTCAATTTTTTTAAAAAATAAAAAACAAAGAAAAGAAAAGAAAAGAAATGAAAACTTAGAATTTTAATTTAATTTTTAAGGCATTTAGGGAACTATGGCTCACGCCGATGGAGATTTAGATTTTTCGTAGTTCAACACCTAACACTTTATATATTAATGCCAGTCTGGGTGTTTATTCATTTGGGATTCAATATTTCGTTTCGAATAGCCACTTCATAACCAAAACAAGATCTCCACAAACAAGTCATCGAGCTCTATTCCATAAGTCCTTATTACCTCGTAATAAAAGGGCAAGATAGTGCTAGTTAACGAAAGAGTCTTATTTCTGTTTACATGTTGTTGTTACAAACAAGGAAATCTTATGTAACGTTTAGGTAACACAGTATACTAGTCAGCAATATCTGTATCCGTAATTACCAAAATAAATAGATAGTAAAAGAATATTCATCCGACGCCAGTTAAGAATCAGTTGAGAACCAGTTAAGATAAACAGTTATAGACCAATACGAGAGCAGAGCAAACTTTCGTTAATGACAGACTTTTAATCAAGCCCGTCTGTTCGTCAGACTTTCAGTCAAGTCTTCGTTAGATCTTGAGAGGGTTCTTTCTAAGAACTGGTATTCAGCGTTGGAGAGAACACCTGGATGGAGCTGTGATGGACTCAGTGACCCTAGTTTCGATCCTCGCAAAAACACCTGTTTGGCAAACAATATACATAAGATACAATATACATAAGATTTGGTTTCGCTGCAGCAAACAACATTCGGTAAGTACCTTGAGTACTGCACATTTTGTCGTTATACAGTGGGCTTATGATCCGCAATCCTATAATTAGGTTTCTCTCACTTTAAATCATTAAAGCCCTGTGTTTTTGTAAGTTGTGAGTTTCTCTTTCTACGAGTTACAATTCCCAAACTTTATGTATTTATATATGTGGACGCTTACGAAGCCTTAGAAATTCCCATAGAACTTCAATCTCTTATTAAAATCCTGCTTTCCTTACCATCTCCCCCATTTCTAACGTATACTTAATCCGAACTGGTGCTTCCCGTCTCTTTCTTAACCTGATCCCATCCAAACACCTATCTAAACTGTCTCGACTTCGTCTTTCTGCCCTCTCTCAAGGCTCCTTTCTTCCTTTGCCTCTCCCTTCATCCTCCACTCCTCCCTCTCCTCGAACTGGACTCCCTCTTTAACTAATCGTCTTGATCCGAGCTCACTCGACAATTGCGGAGCAACCTAACTTCTGCCGCTCAGAGATTGAAAAGTAACCACATAAGTGAACCCGCTACCTTAAGCCAACCCAAAAATCCTAAATGCATGCAGCCAGTTCTCAACCTTTCTTCCCGTACACTCTCAGCTACCGAACACAAAGTCCTTTCGCACGGACTAGCCTTTTCTTCTTCTCGCCATAATAAACAAGCCAACCTACTCAATAATTTCCTCATCTTTCCTCAGGTGGAACTACCACTGGTCTACTCATCCCGACACCCCTAAAACCAGCACCTCAGGCACCGAAAACCATCCCAACCTTCACAAATTCCTTGCTCCCTCCAATAAAGACCCTCTCACTTGTAGAGTATTATCCATTATATGGTTTATATATGGCTCCGGCTAACTTCTGGATGGGTGACGTTACATTTAATCGGGCCCCATACATATCTGAGTGTGGGCTTGCTGGTTCACATATGGAGAAGATATATTATTTATGATTCTAGATAGTAGGCCATTATTAGACATCCTATCGTAACTGCATTGAAAAAGTACTCATCCTACAGAAGTGGGATGGCGGGAACTGACTGACTAACGCACATGATTGAAGAAGGTATGCAATAGATAATAATGTCAAGAACTTAGACATGATTATATGATTTATTTTCTACTCTCCCTACGGAAGGGAGATCTAGGAGCTAGCTCGGGCCGAAGCCTGAGGAACACTTATTTTTAAAGGCATTACTCTTTCTTATATACATATATTTTCGGGATTATTCGGCCCCCACCGCTGTTGAATGTAGTTCGTTGCGAATCAATACGCAGGCACTATTTTTGCCATATAGCTTTCGGAATGCAATATTGTCCTTAGATTTAAATGTCCATATAAATCACGTATATAGTTATAAATTATATCTTGACTTACCGTCAGCTGTATGCTTTTTTATCACAGTTATTACATTTATTATAGGCTAAACATATTACTTCTATATAATAGAAAATACACCAGAAAAACATTTCCTTCTCGCAGCACGGGGGAACACATTCTACGACTCCAGTTCTTGTGTTGCGCACCACAAAAAGGGTGTCGTTACAACCTCTTCCTCCTAACCATGTTGAACTGTACATTTCCTTCCTCTCATCCAAACAAATTGATAACCCTAACTTTCAAGTTCCAATCACATTACAATCTCACTACTGCGGAACAAAGAGCAATTTCAACTCTCCTTTCTGATCCGACCATCGATATCCGCACGACTAACAAGAGATCCACTATGGTAGTCATGAATTACTCCGACTACCAATCCGAAGCCCTCAAACAACTTTCTGATCGTACATTTTACCGCTCCTTTCAGGGAGATCCTTCCTTAATAAGATCCGCGCCTACCTCCAAGCGCATGGACCACATGAGGGGCTGTCACATTCCACTATCTCTACACTCTATCCTGACAATCTCAGAACTCCTAAATTTTACCTGTCTTCCAAAATCCAACCTGCTTACCCCGCCAGACCCATTGTTTCCAGTATTGACTCTCTCACTGAAAGAATCTCCGCCTTCCTTGACCACCATCTGCAACCGTTCGTCCAGGCTCTCCCTTCCTACATCAAGGATACCAACCACTTCCTCTCCGTAATACATTCTATCTCTGATCCTCTCCAAAATACATTCTGTCTCTGAACCTTTTCCACCAGACACCATATTAGTTACAGTTGACGTGACCTCACTGTATACCAACATTCTCCACACCCTTGGTCTAGCTGCCTTTGAAAACTTTCTCGACACACCCCAGTCTTCGTAAACCCAGCACACGTTTTCGGCTTCAGCTAGCCCAGTTTGTCCTCACCATGAACAACTTGACCTTTAAAAACCATAATTTTCTGCAAATCAAAGGCACAGCCATGGGCACTCTCATGGCCCCTTTCTACGACGCCATCCTTTCCATGGGACGACTGGAGACCCAACCTCAACTTCACATCTCTTAAACCTGTCGCCTGGCTTCGGTATATCGACGATATTTTGTTAATCTGCAGCCACTAACAAGAGTCACAGGAAATATTCCTGCAAAACCTCAACTGCACATTTCCCTCAAATTCACTTTGTCCTTCTACAGGTAACACAACTATTTTCTAGATGTGGATGTCTGGATCAAGAACAATCCACTTCAGACAGTAGCCTACATCAGACCTATCAACAGTATTCTATATCCATTTCAATGGCTTCCATTCATACCATACTATATGCCCTTGGTGTTCGGGTTTTCCGCATATGCTCCTCTGATGACCTACTTCAAAATTATTTCAGTAACCTTTCCTCAGCTCTCACCGACCGTGAATATACAAATCACCTCATCCGTAAACAACTAGACCGTGCCTGAAATCACCCTAACTGAAACTGACATCCCCGCAAAGCTTCCTCCGCTCCCAGTCTGCTCACTCAGTACCACCCTAGCCTTCAAGCCCTCCAACAGCTCCTCAAACTGGCGCACTCCATACTCACTTCATCACCTGAAATCTAAAGAGCTCCCCATCATGACCCAAAATAGTATACCGCAGACTTCCGAATCTCAACAACATTCTAACCAAAACTGGATCAATTCCGCCTCCTCCCCTAAACCTGGCAAGTACAATAGACCCCCTGCAGAACCTTTCCTATTTTTGATCCTAGTATGACCTTGGATCATCCTGTCACTCACAAGACTCTGCGACACTTCAGCAGTTAGATATCTTCCAACCTCATTTACCTCCAACTCTGTAACCTATGTTCCGCCTTCTATTTTGGAGAAACCCGAATACCTCTAACAATTCGCATCAACAGCCATCGCTACTCTAGTACTTCTTCAAATCACAACTTCCACACCTCCCTATACCTGAACACAATTCATGTCACGGCTGCACCTGTGACGAAACCTTCCGATTCAGCATCCTGAAAATTCTGAACACTGACTCACCTGCCACAATAAGAAAGAGATGGTAGCAGACGTACATCTGTATCCTCTCTCCAACCATGAACCCGGCCTTAACTGCATGTAACTCGCTTAACTCCCTTCAGCGCAGTTTTCTCGTCTTTTTTTCTTCTTCTGTGCTTCTTTCTTCCATTCTCTCCTTCCGTCTCTGTTTTCACCATCATTCTTTAGTTTCTCTTTTCTTCCTATTCATCTTCTTCTTCTTCGTATTATTATTATTATTACTCTCCCCTCTGATTCTTTACCCTTTTTGGGTGAGTTTGGGTGAGAGGTGAGTTGTGGTCAGCATCTCGGCTCCTCCTCGTCGTTAATGCCGGTTTTCGCGATCGGAGTCCGCTACCTCGTTATTCAGGTAGCTCCCCAATTGGCCTCACGACGCTAGGTGGACGCCGCACAGGCAACACCATCTGAAGTACTGCAACGGTCACCCGTCTAAGCACTGACCAGACCCAGAGTTTCTTGACTTCGGTGATCTTACGGGAACCAGTAGACCAGCTCGCCTAGGGTGTTGCCCAAAATGGTAAACAAGGTACAAAAAAGGATACTTACATAGTGAAATCTTGAGATAGGATCTTCTTCAAGCCAGGCCTCTTCTCGCGAATTTTGGCATCCAGCTGGTCAAGAAGGTTGGCGTAATATTCGCCTGTAATTGTTCTCCCTTTTGCAAGGTAATCAATTAACATTATCCCTTTCGCATCCCAAAACACATTGGCCATGACCTTTCCGGCAGATGCGATCGTCTTCGCTTTCTTCGCCGCTGGACCACCGGCTTCCACCCACTGCTTGGACTGTTGTTTCATTTCTGGTGTGTAGTGGTGAACCCATGTCTCATCCATGGTCACAAATCGCCGCACAAAATCGGTCGGATCCCTTTTGAATCGGTCCAAAGATTGCTGCGAAAATCGTTTTCGCATTTGCTTTTGATCGGTAGTCAGCAAATGCGGCACCCATCTTGCGCAGAGCTTTCGCATTCCTAGTTCTTTGTGCAAGATGTTTCGCACCCGTTCCTCCGATATCCCCACACTCTCAGCAATCTCACGCACCTTCACTCGAATGTCGTCCAACACGATATCGTGCACTTTTTCGATTGTTTCCGGTGTGGTTGCGGTTTTCGGCCTTCCTTCACGTGGGTCATCTTCGAGGGATGTGCGACCACGTTTAAATTCAGCTGCCCACTTTTTAACGGTTGACATGGAAGGAGCAGAGTGCCCGTAAACTTTTGTCAACTTCGGATGAATTTCCGTAGGGGTTAAGCCATCCAAAACGAAGAATTTGATTACCGCACGATATTCAAGTTTATCCATTTTCACAACTAACACTCACGACGTTTCACTGCAACAATTCCTGCACACAAACTACACAAGTTGCCACTTGTTATACGAACAACTGAAAAGCGCCCCCAGGCAACAACAATAAAATTTTGCTGATTGGAGTGCCATCTCTGGGTCAGGCCGAGAACTTTTCACCCCGCCTTCGTAGGTTACAGAGTAGGAAATAAATGAGGTTGGAAGATATGCAACTATGGGAGTGTCTGAAAGAGTACCTCTTGTGAGTGACAGAATTTCCGAAGGAAAGACTGGGGTCAAAAATAGGACAGGTTTTGCAGCGCGGTGTATTGCACTTGCTATGTTTGTGGGAAGGGGGCGGGATTGGTCCAGTTCTGGTGAGAATCTTGTTGAGATTCGGAGGTCTGCTGTAGACTATTGTGGCGTATTTGGATTATGTCTTACCCACCCTATCCTAGATTTTGCTTTACCGTATGTTTTGACCCACGATTGGAGCGAGACTCCTAGTTTGAGTAACATTAAAATACAAGAGAAATCGTATGAAGCCTGTTGAAAGAATATTTGTCGATTCCCTGCTTAGCAACATCGAAATTCGGAAATATGACGATAGTAACTTAGCAAGGTCAATTGTTAGCTGTTAAGGAAGCTTGTCATGAATGTGGTAAAGATTAAAAATGGAAATTCCTGTTTTACGAAATTCAGGAAGGATGAGTGTGGACAAGCAGAGGAAGACAGTATTATCGGACGGGCTGGATAAGATCAAAACAGACACTCTCAAGGAGAGTTTGTGGTCAAGTGATGCGTAGTAACTGTTATTCAACACCCAAAACATCCTCTCCTCAATTCCTTTCTTTTTTTACCAAATATGGCATCGCGTGATATTTGCGGAAGAGCTACGTGTTCATGGTGAAAAGTCGAGATTGTGGAAGCAAACCTTCCGGGGCGTTAGCGCAAGGGCCCCTATATAAGGTCTAAGGTCACGAATTTTATAAGGAGTAACACTCCAAGAAACAGAGAGTGAGTTGTTGGTCGACACCTAAGAAGCCAACTATACGTGAACTTAGAAATCTCGGAACTAATCTATCAGGTTAGTGAAGTTTACTTTAGAACTTAGATTTTCTATTAGATGAAACATACTTTACCCCTAGAGTTGTAACATGTCCTATTTTTATGTTTTCGTACAACTATCCAAGGTCGTCTTCAGGGAGAAGTTGAAAGTTGATTATTAGAAAACTAACTGAACCAGCTGCATTGTAAATGTAATACAGTCATATGAAATAAATAGGACAGCCTGTCGTTTTTTTTTTTTTTTTTTTTTTTTTTTTTTTTTTTTTTTTTTTTTTTGTGAATTATTTTAAATCTTGAGATGTAATTAATTTTGTTGCACTAAACCCCATTTTTATAATTTTCTTTATTATGTAAATAAACTTGTTATATAAATGTAAATTATTTGTTGTTTGCCTTGAAGCACATTGCTGCCCATGACCACGCCCGAGTAAGTCAGCGTATGTAAAGAATCTACCTCTGAGACCCCTGAGAGGTCGCCTTTATAACGCCCGCATACTTGGTATCGCTCCTAGAGTTAAAAATGATGACACAAGAAATGGTGGAGGCGGAGGGTATAATCAGACCTAAAATATCCAATATTTCGCTGATTAGTGGTCAAAAATTTGGAATGCAAACAGCTGCAACAACAAAACGATTTTTTCTTCTTTTCATTTTTATAAAAAAGAAAGGGAAAAGTGAGTTTCATGAAAATATTATGATGCTACGTTTCTTTTTCGCATGTTAGTACGTAAGATATATGTCTATTAGTGAATGGTTTTCTATTGGTGTATTGGTTGTGTAAATTGAACTTGTGTCAAGATACCTTTGTTCGGGAAGCGCAAGCTAACTCAAAAGAAGTTAGAAAAGATAGCGAGACTTCCGTGTTAACAATATAGGCAGACTGGTTATCTGAATTACGGTATTGACATCGATCCCTCTAGACTTACGACTCCCCGCGCTTGTGAAGTCGTGCAAGCACCCAAAGCGCTGGCCACTTTTTCTGCCACAGGTGGCTCCTCATCAGTATGGCCTTCTGTGCGAGAAGGTGATGACACTAGTTATTTATTGGTTCCAAACGTTAAGCAAGAAAAAGAGGATGATGAAATTGTTGAAAGGGATTCTCTTCCTCCTTCGGAAGAAGAGCCATGTTGGGATAGTTTCCAACCTCCTCTCGAGATAGCGAATGAAACTTTACCTAACCCAAATTCAACTCGGGATGTGCAGCCACGCTACACATCCACTCCAGTTTCCGCGGATAACCAGAACTTAGTAGTAAATTTGGAACAGGTAATGGAACATGTTAGTTCGACGAACGAGGACCCTGGTTTCTTTGCGCCAATATACGATACTTTCGAAGATGTACCGAGTTTCCAAGTACCCCAACTCGCAAGACATTCACTATAGGGTGTACAAACATCTTCGGGTAACGTAACCCCACTGTCTACGTCACCAAGACCAACATCATCGATAGTTGATATTCCAGAGATCGCCGCTTTGATCGAAGTTGGTCCACTACCAACTCGCCCTACGCCAGCACCGCGAAAACGACGCCAAGTGGTCGAAACCAAAAGCAAATATGCTCCTGAGGTAGGACATCAGGAAAAGACAGAGCAGGATGAACACGAGCCAGCTCCAAAAGGACAGTCACAAGATGACCAGGTCCATCTACCCGAATCCATAACACATCCAGAGGCTGAGTCTCCGAACTCAGATAGACCAGAAACGAAACCCAAAAATTAGTACTTTAAAGTTGTAGCGAATATTTATAAATGGAACGAGTCATAGAAAATCCGGTATTGCTTACTCTGTTTTAAGGAAAAGGCAGAAACCAGGATTAATTGTAGGAGTGCTACTTTGAATAGTTTCACTCGTTACAATGACTTTAAACCATATGTATGTGCAGCTTTCCCGGAAAACTTGTTTCGT
>JAGDQP010057569.1:0-12720 GCA_022664845.1 Lepisma saccharinum | reverse complement strand
GCAAAAATAAAAGGTTTAAATAACACCACAAAATAATTACTAACAATCATAACATCAAAATAGTTCAGTTCCAACATATTAAAAATTACACAATAAATGTTTTCAATCTCCTGACTTATTTCTTTCCTACAACGTTCTTCAAGTTTAGTCTTTCAATGCTCCACTCTATAACCCGAGACCTTCAATCAGTCTTCTTACATTCATTTCAATGTGGTCATTAAATCCTCTTTCCATCCATGCAGACCAGATTACCTTCTTTGAAACTAATTTTTCCATGTGGATATATTTCTCAAGAACCATACTGATTAACACATCATCGATATTGATGTTTGATATCATGGTATTTACTTGCGCGGATGCCTCTGTTGCTTTTACTTTACAATCTAGAAGTTCCATCTTTATCTCTGTCCCCATATGCATCGAACTCTCTAGATCTATTTGTTTTAATGTATCAGCCAATTTCTCTACCATGCCTACATCAGCCTAATAAAGAAACTTTAACGTCTGATTCCGAACTGCTTCGGAATCTATCATATGAGCATATCCCCGTATGGCATTTCTCTAATTAGATTCTTTTCTATTTTCTTGATTGATTTTTTTTTCCTTTTTTAACGAAATAAGACCATCTTGTCCTCATCTAACTCTTCAGGGTTTGGCTCTTTAATATCTTCCTGTAATTCTTCAGGCATTGTCTCCATCCTATCTGTATTCACCACATTTTTCTTTGAGTTATCCCCCTCTTCTGTTTGACACATATAACACTCTGTGACTGTAATAATTCCGTTTGTGTCTTTATGTTCCCGACAGTAACTCTCAATGTTTGAGTTTATTTATCACTTCTTAATGTTTCATTACTATTCGCATTGCAATCTATGCCTAAAATTTTATTATCTGGTACATCCGCTACCTGTGATTGTTCAGTCTTGACACTATCTATAGAATATCTCGTTACGCTTTTCATTAATCTGATCACCAGTAATCAATTGTTGTTGCTGCTCATTAACTATTGGCTTGGACCTAATTACATTGTAATTTGGTTTTGTGTCTCATTCTTATTATCGAATACTTGCGTTGATTGTTCACGCTTTGAGTCGCCCAATTTTATTCTAAACCAACAGCAGCGTTCCCAATGCGATCTCTTTCCGCATAACCTGCACTTACTATTCCATGCTGGACATCTGTTTGGAATTCGATGTTTCAACGCACAACGATTACATCTATATGCATTATTGTTTTGTATGAAACTTTCAATAATGTTAACCCTAACATACTCATTTGTTTTCTTTGTCTCTGCTCTATATTCAGTAGTATTGTTACTATGGTACTGTGTTACTTCTTGCCAACTAGACCACGTAACATCTGTAATAATAGCTGCGTTAAACGTTAAATCAGGTATCGATAATAACTGCTATTGATACTGAACATTATTTAGGCCTAAAACAAATTGATTAAATACATACTTATCTGTATCGCTACCGAATTCACAAAAAGATACTTTCGTTTTAAGTACAGCCACGAACTTCATTATAGATTGCTAAGCTTCCTGTTTTAATTCAAAGAAATTTTTCCTTCGTATTTCTAAAACGATTTCATCTACAATCTTTTTAGTTGTAATTGAGTGCTACCACTGACTCGTTTTAGATCTCCAAATATCTAGTACAAAAGCTACTTCCAAAAGATTTGTCACAAATTGTTGTGCAATCATTGTGAGTTTTAAATCTTTCAATAATCTAGGATGTACTTTATTATTCGACCAGCCTCGTTCGCCAATGTAAAATTGTAAATTAAGATTATATTTCTGAGATGGCTTATATATAAACTCAACTTGACAAACGCTCGCATTTAACTAACGCATTGGAGATCTACAGAAAACGGACCACATTTATTTAGAACCATCAAATTAACAACTATATATCAAAATTAGGGCACACAATTCAAACGCAACTCATTCTTAATGACAGTGTACGTAAAGTTCATGTCTGTTTTCATTGTTGGCTATAAGCACGTAATTCACAAATGAAATATCTCCACCATTACAGAATATATCGCCACAGTTCTATAAATGACGATAATTACCTTTCATTTAAAATGCCTCTGATTATAGTATCAAGTTATACGATATCTTCTCTTAAGCAGAAATCATAATTTGTATTTTAAAAAGACTTCAAACCCATTTTCCACTTAAAAGACATCACCTAATTTTTGATGAATAAAATTCCGCTTGAAACAAACAATGCTCAGCTTCGGCTTTTGGTTTAAAATGGATTGATGCAAGACTCGTTTTAAAGTTAATCGTTCTTATAATTCTTTTAACCTATATCAGTCCTCGTGGGTTCTTATCCCATACTCGTCGCCGTTATTAGTTTTCGTTATTATGTGTAGGTTAGTTTTGGTTCTGGACCAATTGTCAGTATATCTGCAATAAGTAAAGCTACGAACTAGTATGCGATACTTCATAACTCAAAAAAATAAGTAACTTTTCGTAGATCCATATCATTCTACTATATTTTGTCTTGTAGTGTTTTAAATAACGATAAAATACCTTAAAGTATTCTTGATTAAGACTGTAGAAGTTAATCATTCTCTTTTACTAGATTACACATATGACGTAGACATCGCATTAAACTACAAATTACTATATGGGATAGATAGTCAAATCTTCTCAACGTGAAAATTTCTCTTTATTGTAGAATACTGAGTAGACTTCCATAACATTCTCTGACAATATAATTTACTTCCAGACAGACTGACGTTTAGACTTGAACGGTTGTTCAGGCAACCATACTGATTTAAGATGACAAGAGGACTTCACGCGAGGATGTGTAAAACTACACATCCAGACACTCGGATATCTCAACTATAAGTACACAGTTGTTAAGAAAGTTATTGATTAGCAACGATCTGAAAACAATTAACAAGCGAAAGAACATTGTAAACTACCACCAAAAAACAGTCGTTAAACGTAACTAATGAAACTGGCAGTATAGCCAAGAGATGAATCTAATTTGCATTAACCATACATAAATTGAACTTACAGCACATTCTTAGGTTATTTTCTGCTAATATATTATAGGTGCATTTCAACACTCAATAACTATTCTAAGCGCTTCTCAACATACTCGGTGCATATTTCCATCTTCATATATACTAAAATCTATCTTCTAAAGTAATGCACCGACATTAAAGATTGTACACAACAATGACTATTTGCATTCAGTGTAAACTTCCATCAAAATCTCGACTATTTTGGAAATATCAAGAATGCATGTATTTTCTTAGCCTAGGCATATAATTACTTCAAATGAATCCTTTTTATCTTCCGACAGACTCCTCATCGCATTTTCATCTATTCGAGTTTATTCCTTTAATTTAATTCAGCTCAAAGATCAGCCGGAAGAATTATGACACCAACCACGATACATCTTGAGCACGATGCTAAATACTTTTTATTTAATAACAGTGGACTATTTTATTTACTTTCTATTAACCAGCTTTTTGTTTGGTTTAACAAATTTGTAGGTTTTCTTTTGATACCAGTTTAATTCTGTTGTTTTATTGTGTGTATTAAAGTATTCGAGAGTAGGACCTTAATCTGTTCGGAACGTTGGGAGTTTGTTGAGTGTTTCTTTCACAAGCCTTTAATACAACTCTTATAGACACGATTTGTATTAAAAACTATTTCAATATCAGTGTCTTTGAACAAAAAACGTACATAGAGAGATTAAGTACATATGTTCTTTATATGAATAAAAATCGAATTAATGTGATACTAATGCTAAGCGTGTCATAACCTCACATATAACCGTATTAAATCTCTTAAATGTATAACTAACCGTGCAATGGGAACGAATGAAATTTCTTTATTTTCAGGTTCACTTTTGGTAAACTAATTTCATGCCAGACTATAAAGAGCAACTGAAAAACATTCCTTAAAGTTCCCCACCCTCTAACACACAAACACACTATACGATAAACATGGTCATGACAAATTGTTTTAGTTTTTATTTTCCCAGGACTCCCGTGATGGACAGCTAGTAATGTTCAGTAGGCATGACCACCAACTGCGGAACCAATCACAAGGCGCCTGCTGGCTTATTATTTCCTTGGAAAGGAACATCCAATATATGTTGCGCGAAGATTAATGTCTGCATAAACTACGAATTATACTTTTCAATTTTGAGAACACAGATTTGAGGTTTCTATAAAATCCTTTAAGTTGAAAAACATGCTGTGTTTATCATAAAAACTTTGATGAGTGAATTGTTCACAAAGTTTTGATCAAACGGTTTCTTATCGTTGAATTTATTGACCTGATAATACATAGTTGAATTTATTGTGGGGAGCCATCCAGCTTCCTTAAAAGGCGCTGTATTAATAATTAATCTAGTATCAGTCCCTATGGAGCTTATACTGATTTTAAATACATACAAAAATTAAGTGCATTTTATTTTGAAAGTTTAGACAATATAAAACTTGCCACTCAAACGAAAAGTTTAAATTCACAATGTTAAGTTGAAAATATTTCTACAAGGCTTACCCAGCTTTAATGCGCATCATAGTAATTCTTAAAACGAAAACTAACATACATGATAAAAGTTATTTCCATCACACTAGAATATATTCATATAATTTTAAAAGTGTTGATATTTGAAAATAATAAATAATAAAATACCAGTAATTCATTTCAAAATCTATATGCATTTTAAAACTACGGCTGTGTAAATACGAGTTGCATATTTTTATTATATATTCCACACTAAGTTTATTTGAACCATGTTTCATCATCGTTGATGGAAAGTTAGAAAACTGTTCCATCTGTACTGTTATTTTTTTCTTATATATTTTTCAGAAGCAAAGGAATTATGTTGAGAAATTGGAAACAAAAGTAATCGTATTTACTTAAAGAAACTTTATGTACAGTTTTTAATTTCAACCTTCTAAAACTATTTGCTTTTATGTTTGACAAAGCTGTATTTTAAATGGAATGAAATACACTTTATCCATAACACATTTACAAAATCTTGCAAGTGTGTCAATCGGTAGTAATACAATATATTCTCAGTTTTAGTTATATCTATAAATGTAACGTAAAGTGAAATTTGGAAGATAAAATAATTCAATTTCAGTTATTCACTTCCGTATATACACACTCTTTGCGAAGAGCAGTTTTTTTAGGTTATATAAGTATGAAGAACAGTTTGATATAGAGAATAACAATAATAATTAAAACAATAGAGAAAATTGAGCCAGTAAGAAAATTGTAAATTTTGTATTTTTCGGCCATGTTAGTAATTAATGACTTCGGACCATCTCGAGAGCATTAGCTGTTAATTTTATAAAATTCACAAACATCCATGCCCCATCCGGGATTCGAACCCAGTACCTTCGAGTAGCTTCGAGCATCAACCCACACGACTACCAGGACGGCCATGTGAAACCAGTATACCATGAGATACATTATGCCTAACTACAGTTGGTGTAAATTGCATATAGCGACCACTATTACTAAGCCTTTAATTATAACTAAATTGGTACCTGTCGATTTCTTTTGTGAGAAACCGTGTTGGGAGGTTGAAATTGCCGAAGGTGTAATTCAATATATAGAACAGTTCCAAATACTTTTGCAAAGGTTTGGCAGAATTGCTACCAGACGAAACTTTTCAAGAGAACAATTGGTAACTTTCCAGCACACACACAAAACAGACAGAGATGAGTCGAATTCTGCAGGATTTTCAATCTCAATATCATGTCAACACATTTCAAAAGGAAACAATCAAAACAAAAGACCTGGCGCTCACCAAACTCACTCCCTGGCGAATTCCAAATCAATTATGTAGCAATCTCTTATCCCAATTACAGAGAAATAATAGACACCCAAGTGAAAAGGGGTGCAAACATAGATTCCGACCACTACCTGACAAGAATTAAACTAAAGTTTAAACCCTGGAGGTCCATCAAAAAGAAATCATCAATCCCGAATTTCGACACCATCAAAATTCAGCTCTAACTCTCACTCACAGAGCAAGTAGAGAAGAAATAAATAAAAACTTGTTTAAAAAAAAACTAAAAAGCAAGATTGTCGAGAAAGCAAAAAAAACTTATTCCTGTGCAAAAGCACAGAAAATACTCATGGTGGAACGAGAGACGCGAACAAGCAATCAAATCACGACAACAAGCGTACATAAATTTGAATAGTAACAAAACAGCAACTATAATACATTCTTCGCAGTCAGGAAGGAAACAGCAAAACCAATCAGGCAGACCAAAAGGAAAAAGAGAAAAGACCAACTACTCGAGATCAAGAACGACTTAAAATGAAACACTAAAAAAAAAACTTTTGAAACAGAGCTTACAGGATATCAACCGTAGAATCTGTGTTTTAAAACAGAAAATGGAAAAATGGCAATAAACAATCAAGAGAATTCCAGAGAGCTCGTCAAATATTTTCCAAAGGCTCCTCATTGACCGAAACCAAGATGAAGAAACAAAACCAAACTCATTACAACCAGATGAAGACGGAATCACCAGACAAATCAAAGGACTTAAGAACAAGAAAGCAGCTGGTGAATATGGAACCGTGAGAATCATGCAATATATTTGGCAAACAGAAAAAATGCTAGAGGATTGGGAAAATGCATTAATTCATCCGTTACATAAAAAAGGAGACAGAACGGATGTAAAAAATTATAGATGAATCTATCTAGTACCAATCCAATGTAAAATCCTATCTTAATGTTCTCGACAGAGCACAACAGCAAGCAGAACAACAAAGTGGAGAATACCAAGCAGGATTCAGACCAGCCAAATCATGTCCAGAGCAAATACTAAACCTAAAATAAATAAATCAGACATAAAAGAATCTTTAGCAAGAACTTAGTCTGAGCAAGAAGATAAACTTGAATTTAAAACAGTTTACGAACTCAATAGACCGACAATCACTGTTCGAAATACTGAGAGAACAAGATCTCAAAACCCTTTCGATCCTAAAACAAACACAAAATCCAAATGTAAATTCATTGGGGAAACCTCAGAGTCCTCCACAATGAAAACAGGAGTCGGACAAGGTGATGGACTCTCCCCATTATCTTTCAACTGTGTCCTCGAGAAAGTAATAAAAGAACGGCACAAATGAAAACTAATCACAAACTTAATCCACCAATTACATTATTAAGTAGAAAAGATAGAGATAGACTGTTTGGAATATGCCTACGACCTGGCGACTTTAACTCGAGACACTACAACAGTTCCAAAACAGATGGAACTCCTAAAAACAGCGGAGAAAGTAGGCCTTCAGATACAATTGAAAAAAAAGTAGGAATATATCATCTGCATCAAACAAGCACCAAAATACGTGGAAATAAAATACACAAAATTAAAAGTCCCACAATTTAAATGCCTTGCTGAAATAATTCAGGAAAACGAAATCGTAACAAAACCGAACTAAACCAGATGGCAGAAACAACATATCGTATCATCCGAAATGTTTACAATGGAAAATGATTTCCAAACACGTGAAACTAAAACATTATAACACAATCATCAAGCCAGAATGTTTTTATGGATCGGAAACACTAATTCTGAACAGAAAAGCAGACATTGAAACACTGGGAAAAAGGTATGGAAAATCATAAGAAAAATTCTTGGCCCAAATCTCACAAGCGAGCAATACAAACTCAGAAGCAAAGAGGAATTCAAATAATTCACAGATATTTACAGTGGCTTCAGGAAACGCAGACTAAAATTTTATGGACATATGAAAAGAATGAACTCTGATCGTGTCACAAAACAAATAGTCGAATTCTTTGAAAAAAGGAGTAAAGCAATTATAGACACTATGAATTGGATCATTGATATCAAACAGTACCTCAAACAACCGGGAATCACACAAGTAGACATTCAAAACAGGGAGATCATTAGATCCAAAGTTCATAATTGGCGTATTGACCAAGAAGAAAAACCGAGGATAAAGACTGGAACAACGTGAACAGAAGAGGAAAAGAAGCACATAGCAAGTGAATAAAATAAATATGGGCAAACAAAGTGCGTAGTCTTACCTCATCTCATTCGCTGAATAATAATAGTAAAATAGCTTGTGAACCAGTATGTCATGAGATACATTATGCCTAACTGCAATTGCTGTAAATGTTTGATAGCGACTGCTATTACAAATGATGATGATATGAAGTCGTTAATTACCACTAAATGGGTTACTGTCGATTTATTTTGTAAAAAACCGTGCTGGTGGGTTGAAATTGCTGAACGTATAAAAAAAAAAAAAAAAAAAAAAAAAAAAAAAAATTGCAAAGGTTTGGCTGAATTAACACCAGACTGAAATTTCTACACCATCACTCTTTTCCAATTTTGGGACTGGACTTAATAGTGATACATTTTTCATGTACTATTTAACTTATTTCCATTTATCAGGGAAAACAATGATTTATATAGAAGATTGAATATGGTGTGTACTTAAATATATCCATGGAGAACAGATGGAAGAAGATATACTTTTCAGAACATATGGAGAAATGTTGTCACATCTCATTGCTTTATTCGGGTGTATTTATTTATTTTTTGTCGTACTTTCAATTTTCCTCTCACTGAACTTTTAAATAAAGAACGCGATCTGACGCGCGAACGCTTTTCCTGCGAAAGGAGAAAGCAAGTTACCGATCAAAGTTCATGGCCAAGTACATTGTCGATCTATACTCTATATGCTAGTTTCTTCTTTAAAGATTTCTTATACATTGAATACATTCAATCACACATGAAATTTCCCTTTGCCCTATTTTCTCGCAGCACCTGCAATACATGCTACAGGTTCACCCTCTGGAAGCTGCAAATATTATTATTCAAATATTTCGCTTATGATGAGCCAGTGCCGTCACCTACCCTAACATGAAGCGAACACCATCTCCTATGGATCCGTTTTACAATTCCCTTGCTCACTCTTTGCAATCGCACAACCTTGAAGCTGACGCCGCTGGAGATCGCTTGGATTATATATCCAAAAGACATCCTCGGATGCTAATATGCCTCTCCTGATTGTTGAGCCTATCGCCCAGCTGAAAAAGACTTAAAATTGTATATAGAAGTTCAGATTTTGCACTGGTGTAGAAGTCAAATTTCAGTGAGTTTACAACTTGATAAGTATACATATATTGATGTTAATAATATCATTTACCCCCCAAAAATACAATATTAATAATACTAAAGATTACAATTTTTGATAAAATATTATTAAATATTTTAACGGTTAAAGGTTTTTGAATTTTTAAAATTTATAAATCGTCCATTATACGTATAAGCTGAGTAATACAGCCAAAATTGAATTTAGAAATGTTTGTGTGATATGAGATCAGGACAAATCATTATGGAAATAGGCCACAAGAATATGATGTTATTCTCGGTATCACTGAAACATTAGCTGTATCACCCAACTGATATGATAAAACTTCACCTTCGTGTAAAAATTATTAAAATAGGCCCAGTAATTTTCCGTGATAAGAGGGCATACAAACGCAATATACTACCTGTGCACCCGTTCTAAAATGAAGAAGATAAGTTCTTACGAAAAGTAACAGAAACTGAGATCGCTAAATAGGGTATGCATTGTGAACTAATATTTGGAATTTCCGGGCCTGACTGAAAATGTCCTACCCAGACCGGAAGTTGAACCCTTTAAGTGGAACATAGTACTTTTTAAATCGAATTCTGATTCTACGTAAAAAATTAAAAAAACAACTCGGTAAAAAGTCTTCTTCTGTACACTTGTCTTAAAATGAAAGGAATTCGTTAAAAATTACAAAAACTAAGATAACTAAATCAGCTATGCTCTATTGAATGGTGATATCTGTGACTTCCGGTATTTACTGGAAGTGACTTATTCGCACCAGAAGTTGTATGATATTAAATTAGATTATGATTGTACGTTAAAAATTAATAAACTTTTGTCTGAAACATGTTTGCAGAAAATCGTCCATCGACCTAGAAACGACTTTGAAAGTGTGTCGAAAACATTAACTGTAAATACGGAGATATTAATTACACTTTCAAAATTATTTCACGGTTTTCGGAAAAAGGTTTCGGGAAAAGGTTTCTTAATTTTAACGTAAAGTTAGTTAGTTAGAGCTTCTCTCAAAAGACAGGTATGACATAAGACAAAAGACATATTATCAAGATCTAGCACCAAAATACAAAGACCATAGTGGCTTGTAGAGTGCAGAAAATTGGATGATTTTCGAGACCCCTGTAGATCTCAGTTGAAAATTTAATATAATGAGTCTGCAGTGAAACTGGATGATTTGCACATATTGTGGCCAGTTTATAAAGGTTTCAGAACTGCTAAAGTAAGCTTAAAATGTTTCACAATGGTTTGAATTTTCATGTAACTTCTAAACAGTAACAATTTTACGATATTACTTAATTTTGTATGACAAATAACAATGACTATGTTATCAATAAATAATTTTAATTAGCATTCTCAAAGATCATGCTAATGTTACAAGCTTGTTGTTCACGATTATTCCTGATTCTACAACTTTTTGCTGATTATAATTATTTGAAATTTTGCTAGCAAAAGACATGTTTTAAGCCTGCGAAATCTAACGCCAAGCTAATTCAGTAAACATTTGCTGGCGCATCATTTCTAAAGCCCAAGGTGACTAAACACAATTTTGATGACACAGAATTTCTAAATATTCTAAACGGACATTGGAGTTTTTGGAGGCGTTTTCTTAAATAATGAAAATCTTGTGGTTGTTACAAAACAATATGTCTTTCTTTCGAAATTATGTTGTTGCTTGTTAGCTTAAAATAATGTCAACAATATGTAAGGAAATGAAATAACCTCAAAATGAGTATAAACCAATTAAAATTATAAAGTTATAAAATATAATAGTGCCTTTTAAATCTCATATTAATTTATATCTAATTTCCTTTAAGGGTATCTATCCCTACTGTCATCTGGGAATTTTAAATTCAATTTATTTAAATTAAGTTTTATCTTCTTTTATATTTCTCAAAACGAGTTACTTAAGTTCAATTTTAAGTGCTATTTTAAAGTGTTTATACATTTTTTTTAGGAATTCTGAATATGAACAAAATGTTTTTTCTCATAATAAACTACGCGAGATATTTTATTTATAGTCATGCATCATTATAAAACAAAACACCTTAATATAAACACGAAGAGCCTGAAGCAGAGGTTAAAAATTTCACTTCTAAATATGAAGCTTATGCACTAACAAACGTCTAACAAATTGGCTGTATTGAGAAAAACGGGAAAGAAGTTGAAACTACCTTCGAGAGCGGTGTGGCGCTGAATGTATGTCACTTAGACTTCTGTTCCATCAAGCCAACACACTGTTTAAAATAGCTACTTTTTCGTAGCAGTGATAGCAGTAACTGCTTTTTAAAAATACATGTTAAAATAGCAGTTAAAAAAATAGCTTAGGAAAAAAAATTTCTAAATGGGAGTTATTTCTTCCCAACGTAAAAAACAGTGTAAAAGCACTATTTTAGACTAACTTAATTTTCTATAGCTTGTTATCTGAATAGTAGAGTGACAGATTACCGTTAGGATCTGGTAGACTAGTTCATATTATAACTGTTGAAAAATTATTGTATGTAATTATCGGAGCTTTTGGAGATTCAGTTACATATTTTCTTCGCGAATAATTCGTACAAATACGATTAAAAGTTAATAGTTAATTAAAATTCCTTCGTCTATAAATCGGAACTATTTGACAGTACAAATGAGCAGATTAATAAAAACATGTAATACGTAATAATTGCTTCGGATTAAATTTATTTATTAACTTTCGGCTTCTTTGGCCCAGGTCGGGACAAGTTAGGTAGAGGCTTGTTTACCGTAAATCAGTGTTCGATTTAAATTTCCAGAGTGAAGAATTAGTAAGATATGTATTATACGGTATTTTGGGATCTTCCGTATACCAGACTAGATGTCTGTCAACAGAGCCAGGGAAGATTTGGGCAAAGAGGGAGAATTCCCAATCATACTTTGCTACAAATCGAACACTGCGTAACATCGCGGCATACCCTCACACACAATATCCCGAGAAGGTAAATGTTCGGACTGGAATATTGTGCAACCACATTATAGGACTGTGTTTCATTGATGGAAACTTAACTTCAAAGAAATATTTGAACCTACCTCGAGATGAAATAATACCAGCTATTCAACGCTTGGTAAGAGCAGCGTTTCCTAATGTTTGGTTTCAACAAGATGGCGCTCCGACACATTTCGGTTATAATCATAATGTTCGAAATTACCTCAATCACACGTTTGCCAATCAAGTGATTGGTAGGAGAGGTGCCATAGAATGGCCACCTAGGTCGCCTGATCTATCTCCGCTTGACTTTTTCTACTCGGGATATCTAAAAAGCAAAGCGCATGAACAGAAACCTGATAATATTGAACAACTGAAGGAGAGAATATTAAATATTTCGAACTCAATTACACCAGACTTGAGCTGCGGTTATGTATGTGCTTTATTCAGGTCTGGGTTATTATCATTTCGCAGAAAGACATCAATTCGAACACCTAATTAAATAGTACGCTGTTTCAAATGTCAACACCACAGCTGCCACAGAGAGGGTTTGAAGTCGACAAATACTAAGGGAGTGACGAACCTTGGGGTGCCTGTCTCTGTAGTGACATCTTGTACAGCAGAGGCTGCACGTAGGCACAGCCCAAAGGAT
>JAGDQP010057568.1:0-12720 GCA_022664845.1 Lepisma saccharinum | reverse complement strand
ATCCCCGCTGACGTCAGCACCTACCTCTACGCCATCAACTACTTGCCCAACCACACGACTACGTGGCACTATGGCCGCCATCTTGAAATTCAGTGAAAGTCGACCCTATTCTACTCAGCATTTTCTTCATCATGAACCTGGAGAGTTTTTGTTTGATTTTTTTTTTACTGTCATCCAGCTACAAAAGTACATTAATATCCTTCTCCTTGATGATTTTGTTGACATTCTTGAACTTGTGGTGTAGCGCTCCATCATGCATTGAGATCAAGCGGTTACTAAACTCCACGGCTGTAGCTTCTCTTAAAGAACCTTTATTTATCGGTCAAGCTGCATTGTTGCTTCTATTATATGAAACCTTTCAGGCCCGAAGACAGAAGTTCCCCACCCGAAACCTTGCTGAGGTAGGTCCTTTACAGTTTATTTTACACATTCCAACTAAAACATAGTTCCTCCCAACCAGGGTCGGACCCAGGGCCAAGTTTTGGGATGGGCGATTTGGCGGAAAGTAAGAAGGATTGATGTAAAAAATTTCTTTCATTTTTTAATCACTTTAAAGTTATACTTTTAGTCCTCAGCTGTAAGCCCCATGCATCCACTTCGTCCGTGTATCAACTTTCAACCCAGGAACTACTAGGGCTTGGAAGTGGTTGAGGTGTCGTTGGAAAGGTCTCAGCGAGACTAGTTCAACCCGTATAGATAACAAACATGCAGAGGCGGATCCAGAGATTGTGGAGGTGCCAGATATAGGGGATAATTAATATCTTTGGATCTACTAGGGCTAGTAGATCGATAAATGTTCTTTAGGATAAATATTCTTTATGCTAGTGTCTGCACCATTACCGTAACATCCTGTACTTGCTGAAGTGTACATATCAAGACCTAATTTTACCTTACTGTTGTATAAACTGTGGGAAAACAAAAGCAACCAGGTTAGGCAGGAACGAAATCCTGGATGAGAGTCGCAAAAACTTGTCATAAAACGTGATGGATTTAATAAAAGAGTGTGACAGAAATGGCCCTAGCAAACTAAAGCTGTTCACGGTTGAAGTTGTAATTGATTGGGCATGCCGGAGTAACATACCATTCACTTTTTTAAGTCACAAGGGTTAGCATTAGATTAATAACCTGATTAACACTTATGGTCTGCATACAGGATAAACTAGACACTGAAGCACGTAAAAACGGGCACTACCTTCAAAACTCCAAGCAACAAGGAGAGAACAGCTCGAAAGCTCAGAGGCCCAACATGAAAAATAGCATCAGCACTGGAAGAAAACTGGTTGCAGCAAATAGCCAGTTTAAAGAAAATTTTGCTGCAAGCTGGACATCCAATAAATCAGACCAAATGACAAGAATACGATTCTATAGATACTGGGGCAACGGTTTACAAGCATGGTGAACCCAACACTCAACACTTAACTCCTAAGTGCGTGGCCGAAAACATACTTGTAACAGGAAATATATATCTGACTTAACCTTTTCGAACCATAGCTTATTGGAACTAAAATTAGCTGATTCTCTTAAACGTAATTCAGTAAATATTAAAACCTTACATAGTTTATTATGCAATGTATTGAACAAAGAAGAGTTAAGAAAGAACAATTACATTACCTTTCGACATAGTACTCCTGTCTATGCAATACAACTGTTCCATAGTTTAGAAAATGAACGAATTTCCTGAATAAAAATTATTTTGTTGTTCTATGTAGTCACTCATCCACCGCCTGTTGTACTTTTCGTCGGACTTGTCCCATTACGAAACTTACATCTTATAACTGCTACAGGGACAAACAGACAAAATCATACTGCTCTTTTATTCTGCAATTAATTTTTATGTGCTCTTCACTACCTCCCCCCCCCCTAATTAATAACGAACTGTTGCTCATCTTGGGTGCATGTTAACAGTGAAGCCGTCACCTTGACACAATTGCTGCCCCCATGTGTTTTTGTCGACTTCCCAACATTTATGGTCCTTGAACAAGGGTGGTCTTGGAAACTGACTTCACAAATATACGATTAACAATCCCTTTCTATGCTATCGCACCCTTACCCCCAGACGAGTGAGGCAAACTTGAAACTACAGAACTAACAAGGAAATAATAGTGCTAATTGGGGTTCTTGAGAACAGACTTTTGTATACTGAGAAAACTCTTCCCTTCCTGAGATTCTATTCCAGAAATGTACTGAAAATAAAAAGAAGTTATATCTTCTATATAGCCTATCAACTAATGAAAGTTAACTTTACCATAATCAGTACTCTAGAAGAGAAACTAACTAAAAAGGTACCCAAGTATAAAAGAACTTCTGGTAGTAGGCACTAACAATAAATCACACGAGATTCAGAAACAGAACATGACTAATTACGACGCACTTGAGTAGGAAAACTTCAACTAACACAATGCTTCATTTCTACCATTAGCAACCTGGAATTAAAATCACAGCTTTCGCATTTCCCCTCAGCGACCTGTCTACCAGTGTGAGTTAACTGCTCTCAGCTTCACCTATACGCAGGGGAACTAAAGCTCATACATAATATTACCAACCTCGATTCAATAAATAAATATTAATAAAACAATAAAATCAGATCAAGTGGTGAGGTCTTACCGACCTACTTACCACCCCATTGAGAGTAGCTTAAGAATGAATAAAACCTAAACAGATACACTTCTGCTCTTAATCAATCTCGAAACACTCCTTACTAGCACTTGACTGAACCTACCAACCCTACCTAACACAACCCACACCGACAGATGTCGCTAAACAAAATCGGGTTTTCGGTTGCTAATGCACACTCGAATCTCAATTAAAATTAAAGATGATATGAATAGTAACATAGTTAAGTTGAATCAATAAATATCGACATTCAATTGTTCTTAGTAAGGTCTTGAGAGTATGACCTACTTGCACTTAAAACCAATAATTGCATATCATTTGTCAGGATAATGAAATATATTGAGGCAAATGAATTTGTTACCAATAAATATCATAATATAATTATCTTGGATATAAGCCTCTCTAGGAGAAGAATCGCCTCTCTAGGATATAATTTTAATTTCTACGAACTAAACTTTGATAACTTCTATTGCAATAAAAATTTTTACACCAAGCGTTCTAAGAAACGTCACCATTACCTCAATTTCTACCTATGGCGTTGATTGAGAAATCATTGGTTTATATTACAGTAATGATGTTTGTAGTTAGGAAAGACAATACTTTCAGTCTTCTTTTGATAAGGGTCAGTTGGTTGATATAGTGTAAATATGTGTTTTTGAAACCACATGTTGTTTGTAAGGTTTGTTTTACAAATTCATAGGGAAAATTTCTTAAATAGTAAGGTTGTTAAAGTATCTAAAATTTTAATGTACGAAACCTTCACCCCATCTGTACCGCTTGAGCAAATGCTGGTCGGCTGACATCTGGATTTGTAACAATGGGGTGGCTCAAAGGAAGGTCGACCGGGGCGTCCAGCAATTCGGTATTTGAGCGGCAAGTCCATACAGTGGTACACTTCTACAGAAAAAAGTGCCCTGGCGGTACTACGCCCTGCTCTGTAAAACGTTTAATCATATGTAAATATATATACATAATTTTTAAAAACGGTGCCCTGGCGCCGCCAGGGCTGAAACACACCACTGACCACAACAAGAAAATGTTTCATATGTTCTGTAATAGATACGAAAGTTCCACCAGAATGAGTGCGAGTTCGTTGCCGAAGAATTCTATCCTTACCTTGAATAACTTGCTATGGTAAACAGAAATAATAGTTGAATAGCCTTGTACTTGAAGGGCACTATATGAAAATAACTATGCAAATAGGCTAAACCTAACCCCAGATAGTCAATTCCGACATGTAGACTTAAATTAACTTAAAGCCCAGTAGCACACAAACGTTTAAAAACAGTAGATAAAATGCTAGTACTGAAACGTAATTTTAACGTTGTATATGTACCAAAATGTCCACCTGACCAACCCTTTATTTGATTTCTACATGATGTATTTCAGAGCGTTGAACCTCTTGGCACAGATTTGCTTATCACAGTTTCTATCTTCGTACATTTCTTTTATGTTTCATGTATTAATTTTGTTTGCAATCCAACTGTCTGCAGCGGGATTTGAACTTGGACCTTTCCGAATTATAGCTCATCATTCTAACCACTTGATATGCAAGTATCTTCATTGTGACTAATATTTTACTTTTCGCGTTACGAAGACTGTATCGGAAGTAAAAACATGCCTATTGGTTTGAATTAGATTCTGGGATTGTTGATTGGATCTTGTGTTACAGCTGCGAAAGCTGTCATAGCGCATTTGGAGTCAGTTCTTCCCACAACGGAACAGTAAAGAGTAAGCTATGATCGGATGCCACTTTAATATAAAACACGACATTTATTAAAAGTTGAAACAAGTTGCGAGATGCAAGAAATTATCGCGCAAGAGTATGTGAGACTATCACTCTCGCTCTCAGCTCGCGTCTCGCAATATTCACTCTCATCTCGCCTCGTATTACATATCGTTCTTTCGCTCTTGCTTTGTAGTGAAACTAATGCTTCAGCTGATTGTGTGATCTACTGAGAATAGCTTTGGATCTGTATACCAAGAGTACCCGGTTCGATTCCCACCTTAGTTAAATTTCTTCTAATGTTTTTGAAAGAACATTAAATTTTCTTAGCTTACATATTTTTTCTAAACATGTTCGTATTTATGGCTAAATATGTTATGAACCATTCTCATCCCTCTCCCCTGGGTGCTGTAGGAAAGTGTCATTCCTCAACTTCCCGCGTTCCATGCAATCCAATGCATAAGCGTTGTGCTGAACTACCTACGAAATCCATTTTTTTAAGGATGTGAAGATGGTGACCCCTTGGTAAAAGTAACTAGCGCATCGAGTTACTAATTACCTACTCCGGGTTCTATTCTCGGCCAGGGTCAAGCTTTCTTCTGTTTTTCTTTTAACAACAACTCAACGTTTTATTTGTTTCCACTTTACAGCAGTGTTACCTTTTGCTTATATTTGCAATTTCAACATTTCATACCTTTCATGGACATAGGTTAGAAAGTCAGTTGACTTCTTTTTCGATTATCCAACTTTCAACATTTTACATATATTACGGAAAGAGGTGAGGTCAAGTTTGGTTGGATATTTGTTTTCATTACATGCGATTCAGATCACTTTTAGCACGAGAAATAATAACGCAATAACTTACTCCATGTTATGACGTTTACGGTTTTACTCCCTCAAGACGGACGTCTCTTCACAACAACTTTGAATAAAAGAAAATCCAATTTTGCTCCCTACAGACATAATAGAAAATAATTCTATTTCTTCTTAATTCGACACAATAGACAAGTGCTGTGAGTGTTCCCGTCCCCAAGCACTGCAATTGTTAGTGAACTGTAAACCTGTTTTAATGATCAATTTCTCAAATGACATATAGTTTGATGTATCCACACCAAAGTGGACATAAACGTTATGTGAGACCACAGAAGAAACTCCAACAATTCCAGTTGTCAGTGTTGGCAACATATTTTAAATTGTGTGATTGAAGACCGCGAGGTAAAGCTAATCTTTTTATAATGCTTAGTAAAATGATGACATTTCTTTTTGCTTGTCATTATCATATCCGTAAACAGAACCCTAGAATTACAAAGAATCAACGTGTTTTTCTGACGCTTGCAATAGCAAGTATTTCGAATGCAGTGTTCACAATTTTCATTCCTAACAAGATACCCCCATTCACCAGCAAATTGACGCATATTATCTGAAAAGTTCGATGCACATTTCTCGTTTGCTGCTACAATTATTTTGAAAGTGTGATACCATATTTTCTGTGCTATTCGGAACTGGTTAGACCTAACGCCTACAGTATTTACAGAAACTGAACTACAGGGTTATGCTGACCAATCATACTCCAATAATATCAACCAAATTAGCTAGTTACACTAACGACGTAAGTAGTTGTGTTTTAGATTTTTTAAAAAAACTAAAAAAAAAAAAAACTATAGAAAAAACTTCGTTCATTCAGCTTTCTATTGATGTAACAATTACTTGACTTCGTATCTGCAACATTCAATCCATTTATTTTTGTGGTAACTTTTGGATACCTTACCACAATAAGTGAATTTGATCATGATTGTGAGTCCCCCTTGCACAGTGTTTCCCAACCTTTTGCAGGCTGCGGACCCCTGCTCCTACAACCAAGGAAAACATTATACATAAAGTATCAGTAGATCTTTTTGCTTTATCTATAGCGTAAAACATGAAAGTACAATTGAATACACTTTGCTAACAATACTGCAATTCGCGAATTAGTAGCAATAACAGTAAAAACTATTGAGTTTGTTTGCTTACTATCTTTCAATGTGATAGCAGTTGTTTTGCGTCCGTCAACATTTTCATGTGTGGCTTCAAAGTAGATATTTTCAGGCGCAGATCTGGTTGGATATCAAGTCTTTTTCCGTACTTATTTTTCATACAAACAAGTACAGAAAATGTTGACTCACACAAGTAAATTGTACCGAAAGACATCAGATGTGATATTCCCTATCTCGAAACATTAGAATACAAAGACCGCGGATAAATCCAAAAGTCTAGCATTCCTAGTAAACACAAACTAGGAAATACCATTTTTAAGAAGCAATCGCAGGACAACTCAATAAGCTGCTTTTCATTTGGTGACAACAAATTTTTATTTTTTAGAAAGAAGGTTCTTCATCCAACTGTTTTTCTCGTAGGGAACCGGAAGTTAATCTCTCAGCTGAGAACTCAAAGAAAGAAAATGCTCCTTCAGGTTCCCAAATTTTCATTCGAAAGTTTTGTTTCAGTTGTCGACAGAAAGTCGTTCAGCTTGGGAAAGGAATCGTATTCCTTACTGTCGATTCGGATAGCTCAACGTGTAGCTTTTTTCCTTTTGCCAGTTTACATTGAAACTGGAACCTTGAATGTAATGTATTCAGAAATGAGAAAATATCTGACTAATAAGCAATTGCCAAAACCAAAAGTAGTCCTTTATTTCGGTTCTAATTTCGTATCAACCAGAAAAGTCCCACCTCATCACGCAGCTCAGGACTCTTCCACGAGATAGCCAGCCTACTTTAAAATGTAATGTTCGTGATCTCTTCCCGTCTCGTTACACAATGTAGTGAAAATTTTGGAGTTAAGAGAAAGATTCCGGCGATAACTAAGGATGCTGCAAGTGGTGGTGAGGTTAAAGGTATTCATGTTTCTGTCGTCAAATGCACGTCCGTCGCTTTAACTTCTCTTGAGCTTCAATAAAAGAGTGTGGATGAATCGCCATTCCACGACAAAACCGATAAAAGCATCGGAAAGCAATTAACAGAAATTCAGACTATTTCCTTGATTTCAATTATGGTACACGGACTACACAGGGTTTACAAACCAATAAATCTTTGTACAGTTTATTTTTAATTAAAAATGGGTTTGTACTCGTAACAAGTGCTACACAAAGACAGCTAACCTCTCAGAAAATGTTGATACAAAAGCTCAAAGAATTAAGTTATAGCTGTTTTAAGAATATGAAACACACGGGAGTGAATGAGGGAATTGGTCTTTAACGTACGTTTTGCGAGAAATCATCCTTCATCCACATTCCCCCTTCTTTCCCTGTACGCTTCATATCAGACCATTAAATGTTGTTGTTCATTCACTTTATTTACTTTGTTGGTTTGGGTTTGTTGAACTCGATAATTATTTCTCTTTCGTGGTCTTTATAAAAGGAAATCTGTATAATATGATGTAAATTATCGTTACATGACAAAGTATTGCGGCCCCCTTACATGCTTGTCACGGACCCCAGGTTGGGAAACACTGCCCTAGCATATTGTAAGTCGGACTTTCAGTATAAAAATGAAGAAATATATTTGAGATTTTAAAAGTAATAAGCGATTCATGCTGCAGTTCGTCTCTAAACGTTCTCATTTTTTCTATAATGCAGCAGTGGCAGTATAATGCAGTGGCTGAGTCTCTTTCGACCACCGTGACCTAATATAATAGTCCAAGCAGCGAAGCCTTCGAACCTTGAGCTTGGTTGGATGAACCCGCTACTTCTTACTAAGTAGCATGGTTAGAGTAACCAATATCATGTTGTCTTAAATTAGCAGATTTTACTTGCCAAGAGGTTCATTAACCAAGTTCAAAGATGCACGATCCCTCTGTATTTAATATTTTACTGCTTGGGTAATTTTAACGTTTCACTTAACTGCTCTATACTACAAATTTTGTAGGTTGACGTAATCCTTTTTCGGTTAATTTAAAAACCCTTTCATAGTTCTACGTGTGAGAACTTTGCTGTAGAGTAATTCTGAGGCAACACTACACTTCTAAGCATTAAATATGCGAGGCAATTCGTGGGATCACAACAAGAACAAATATAGTATCTCTGACATGTCAAAAGGAAAAAAAAAAAAAAAAAAAAAACAGAAAAATTCATTTGGAACTAAGCTTAATAATGTTTCTGCGGAAGAACATCAACATAATGAAAAATGGCTTGATATTAAGACCAAGACCAAAACAATTGAATCATTTTTCACTTCGCTTACAAAAATGAACACGGGGATGACACAAAATTATAAATGGCTGACCTCAGCGCAAGCTGTTGATGGAACTTTGTCTTCTGAGAGTTTTTTTTTCTTTTTCTTTTTTTTTCGAAACGGTGGCTATTAGGTGCAGAAACATCTGTGTAGACACTATTAAATAAATGTTCTGACCTTTCGTGTTTTTTTTTTTTTTCCACTGGAGAATTCATGTCTTAATTATCAATTTCATTAAATAAAGTCTGGCATTTTTTTTACATCCGGGTTCAGTTGTAGTAAGGTTATATATATAAGCGACTTGTCTGCTTGAATATACATTGTCATGTTTTTAATACTAGGTCCATCTAAAATCCATACAGGCTTTGTTTGGAATGAGGTATCGGAAGTAATTATTATTAGTCTTAAAGAACATTGTAAGGGGCTTTTTTTTTTCTTTTTAATGATGGTGTTATGATTATCTACAAACTTATGCTAGAAGCCAGTTAGACCGAAACAAAGCAAAGCAAAGCGGTGCTGTACTAATCCCATATATTTGTGTATGCTTCACTCTGCTCAGTGTAAGTACAACCGTTTAAATATATAGGTTTAGTACATTGCTGCTCTACTTCGCTTAGCTCTGCTTCAACTTGCTCTTTTGGTGTGTGGCTTGCCTAACAGGCATGATGGTATGATGATGATCGTCAATGTTGTTTTATCTAGTGTAACTCGAAGTGAAGATTACAGCCCGTCATCGGTCAGTATGAAGCATATTGTACCGAGCTCTGAAACAAAGCTCACTAATGGCTATAGATAAAATTCAAACAACATGAACCATTTACTACATCGTTCGGCAGGGAGGTATGGTGTTTTTGAAAAAGACTCACACACTTATTTTTGAACGAATTTCAAAATTTATTGTTATTATCAATTAATGTTACATTACTATTTGAGATTACATATTGAGACATCAGGAAAAGAATACTCAGCTGCGAAAAATCAAATCAGTCAGGTGGTTTCCATTTTTGTCGATGCATTATTGTAGGCAACTGGTAAAATTGTCCATACACCTTCTAAGCATGGCAAGCGGAACCCTTTGAATTTCTCGCGTTATAGTATCGAAAAGGGCTTAAAAAATACGTGCTTTGTCTATGTAAACTTGACTTTTTAGGTAGCCCCCATAAGAAATAGTCACAAGGTTACGGGTCTGGTGACTGAGGAGGCCACTCGACATCCCCACGCAATTAAATCACGTAAGTGTTTTCTCAGAAAAGCCATAGCTGTTCTTGATGTACGACAACTAGCCCTATCTTCCTGAGACTACTCTGTTTTGAGGTTAATTTGTCTTCTTAATTTTGGCAGGAAATAATCACGCAACATGGCAACATAGTGATCTGTGTTAACAGACGCTGTTCGTCCGTTTTCACACACACACACACACACACACACAAAAAAAAGGACAAATAATGCAGGTTCGAGATAAGCCACACCAAACAGTTAATCTTTTGCAGTGCAGAGGTTTTTGAGAACGTTCTTGCGGGGTTTCGGGTGTCCAGTACCTGAATTTCTGTTTATTTACCATCCCAACTTGACACTATAAACACTATAACATGACACATTTTCTGCTCTTTAAGAATTAATTTTGACTATTCGATTTCTTTCATAAAAACTCTAATTACTTCGTTTTGTGTGTGAGTATTTATTACCTTTCGCAAATTAGTGTAGGTTTTCGGCTTCCCCTGAATATTTAATGCCATTTATATGTACGGCAGATGTTACTCCTGTAATGTATTATGAGGGTTCAATCACCAAATAACACATACACACGTAATGGAATTTCTTGAAGTTAATACGTCTGCCTACAATTACTTTAAAACAATTAAAAGAGAATCAATCTTTGAAAATTGTCAGTATTTTTATTTGTCATCAAAGAGTATATCGTAACCCTGGAACCAACAGGTACACTTTTGCTAATTTTGAAAAAAAAAAAAAAGTTTAAAAGTTTGAAGTTCCATTTAAAGTTTGTATAAATTCATTACATTTCTAACATTTCTAGCCACTTGGAGGTCGTTTTGTGATATATTATTTTGGGGTTTGATGCCCTTCAGTACAAGGATTTTGACTGCAGTGTTAACTCCATTTTGACAGAAAGTGGGCATAGTACCTGCTAGTTCCAATGTGACGATATACAAAACAGTAATGTCTAGACCAGGGTTTCTCAACGTGGGGGTCGCGGGTTGTGTGCAAGGGAGTCATGAGGGGGAGGTCAAAACATAAATTTAACTAGGATTTTGTAGGTAAAAATTAAGAAATTTCAAACAAGCTGTTTTATTTTGTCTTCTGCTTTCAAATATTACACAACATAAAATAATTGTGGGTCGCCGGCTAGAAAACATGGTAAAAGGGAGTCGAAGGTTCTGAACATGGCAAAGGTTGAGAAAAGCAAAAAAATTTTTTTTACATAATGATTTAATAAAAAGCCGAAAACGAAAAGTAGAAAAACAGGAAGTCTGAGTTCTTGCTGTTTCTGGTAATGTTTCGACGCCAAAGTTTTGGTACAAATGGTGTAGATTATAAACTATTACCAAAATATATCAATGAGAATGGAAACGGAATGTCTTAAATAATTTATTCGTAAGAAACTGAAATATGAACTAGGTCTAGTAACTAGCGGTACTGTATAAGTACAAAATAGACAACTTCATAATATTTAATTTATTCCTTTATCCCTTTCTAGTATTATATTACATATCTTCAAGGCGGAAGAAGTAAGGTAATTATTATAAACGAAAATTAAGTTTTTATTTCTTTAATAAAAGAACATGTTTGCAATAGATTTTAAACAGGGATTCTGCTAGACCTGTCAATCTGGGCAGGTGTCACACCGGAAATTCTCGAGCACGCGCTTCAAACTTTAAAACATTTACGGTTAAAATTTTATAAAAGCCCTTAGAAACTTTTACTTATACCCTTCACAGCTGACAATCCTTGTAGATACCTTCAATAAAAATTTAAAATTAAAAAGAGAATCGCATTTGACGAAAGTCGTATGCACTGAAATATAATTTTCAGCTGGTATCACGTTCAGTTGTAAGAAGACAAGAAATATATTGTGAAATAGTGAAATACGACCGTGGAATGTTGAAATGTAATATTTGTACCAGATCGCACGAACGACATGGGGTTGAATCGAGACAATTTTCCGACTTCACTTTACATAAATTCCTGACAATATTTTCTGTATAGAATACGAGAACTATTCTCACGTTTCTTTCATATGTCCGCGTCTCTTGCCAAACTTGAAAATCAATGTAATAAGGGAAAGCAAAGACAAGCAAATACTAAACTGGAAGAGACATGTACAAGCGCAAGATCTGATCTTAACTTCAAGAAAACAGAAATATGAAACTCGATTTGGTTCTGATCGAGATTCATTTCCACACTAATTCTTCAAATTTCGCGCCACGTGTGTACTCAAATTATATGTGTCTCGAGATGTTAACACGAGCTTGAATTTCGTTAAATTTTCATGTAAACCCTTTGATTTGTATATATTACACCAAACTTATTCTGATGGTTGTCGTTCAGATTTCTTTTGGGTTCACGAAACGCTATTATAGGTTCCATGACAAGATCAAATACGGGGGACGGGATCTTAACAACTTGTAATATCCATGGAAGTCTTCACAATCATCAATATCAGTTCTACTGACAGGGACAGGTACTTGAAGGAAGTACTCACCATTCACTCCGATCTTGCGCGTTGCACTTCTCGCTTCTTGTCCCTTCAACCATGAATTGGATTTCATCACTGAGTATGCAGTCTCTAGGTGAACACTGCCATAACAATTCATTTATTTTCTCTTGCCTACAATTTTTTAGTGTTTCCTTCTTGTGTACCTTCTTCGTCCAGCTCGTCATCTATAGTCGACAGCTCACATCAGTGCTAAGCTCAGGAATTTGCTTCTCGTCAAGGTTTCTGGGTCTTTGCTGCTTGAAGTCCTTACCTCCCGTTGAGTTTATGACTACTAAGCAGGATTGCGGGTCTAGTGATAATTCTTATCAGATACACTTTTCAATTCAGAACACTATCAAACAACTTATAACTACGGTGACTAGACGATCAGTTTCACCAAGCGAATGTCGAGTAGTACCTTAAGTAAGACCCTGGATGCTATCTTCCCCATACATTCT
>JAGDQP010057567.1:0-12721 GCA_022664845.1 Lepisma saccharinum | reverse complement strand
GAGCATGGGCGACAGCAACTTTCCACTGGCAGATATAACAGGCTGTATTGGTAGCTATGTGTGATGGCAGGTAGAGATTACATTGTTGCAGTAATATGCTTCTCGCCTCGCAGAGCCAGACAGCGTCCAGAGTGAAATTCGAGCGTAAAGCCGCTCTGATCTGTGTTATATACGTTATCCTCGCCATGAGCAGTAATGAGTGAACGTACATTTTGAACGAAGGTGTTAGCGCTTTCGTGCACTTGCGAAGACTTCGCTGTAATACTATGTGTTACAAATTTTGTAACTTTTGGTGGAATTATACCGTGATGTGTTTTAAATCGCCATAACCAATTCTTCGACGCTTTGAAATTATCAATAGCTGTTGTTTGCTTTGCTTCTACGGCCCAACGTTGCAAGTCTGTGTCATGTACGATTAGAAGCCGCTGTTTTGCTGTCGTAAATTGCTCATACACAGTTCGGTCTATCACGGCTAGCTTTTCACGTTTGGTTCCACCTTCTGTGATCTGTTTCTCCCATCTATATAGGTCTGTTCTGCATTTGACACGCTTGAACCATTTCTGTACAGATTTCCAGGACATCTTTCTCTTCCCACGTTTCCAAAACGATACTGCCTTCCGCTTATATTCCACGTCCACAGTGTCACTGCTGTTTACTCCGGTTGTCTGTACGTTGGAGGTCGTTGGAACTTTAAACATTTTTAAACGATTTGAAAATAGTTCCAAGAATAGATCTTTATGAGATAATGTTTAAAACACTTGTTCATAATTAATTTAATGAAAAGAAATATACCACGATTTCATCACGTTCATCGATACAGTTACCTCTAACAAATGAAAACATCTTTCACTAAAAATTAGTTGAACTGTGGAAGAATTTACAAAGATTTTATCTTTTGCTGTTGCATATGTTCTGCAGAAATGGTTAATTTTATAAAAATGAGTCATTTTATGGTATTACAAGGGGAACAGACGTACAGTTTGAAAGTTGAAGTTTTTTATTTCCTTTTAAGTACAAATGATCAAGAAGAATAATAACTAGAATTTTGTTTACGTTTCTTTCATCTAAAGGATAAATGACATGATATATTTATGATACCATAAGCACGTGTTTCTCTAATCGTAAACGAAAAAAAGAAATCGATTTGGAAATTTCTGTATAACTTAATTTTCTTGTCAAATTTTACACTTACTCCATTCGTTAGTTTTAATTTATTTATGACCTCTAGCCAAGTTTGGCTCAGGTCGGGCAGGAGATGTTGGAAGGAAGGAAGCCAGTTAAGGCCTAGTTTGTGAGTAGTATCCCAGTATTTGCCTGGAGAACAACCTATATCAGGTACCTGGAATCGTGTTCACAACCTTTCCATTGTTAAGCCAATGGGGGACTAAAGTCTTGCGTCAGATCCGGTAGGTCGCCATGGTAACCCACCATGTTACAGTCTAAACAAATGGATGCTTAAATAAATAAATAGGTTTGTAGTGTTCGATATTCAACAACTCGTTATGCTTTGGTGATTTGTGCCAGATTGTCATCATTACAATGAAAGAGACACGTGTTGCTTTTATCTGCTTCCAAAGAATTGAAACTAGAAAAGGAAGTGGAAGGAGCCAATTTACGTAAGTAAACAAATTTCTCGCAAATGCCATTGCACGAAATTTTGAATAAGTTAACATGATCATGAGAATAATTCATCGTTGATTGTTGACTTCTTGATTTAAAAAAAATGTGATAATTATATCTAAGAAGCTTAAACTGAAGTTTCTAATTCCGTTATTGTTAAGGACACACTCAAGAAGATAAATACAAGTGCTAAAACGAAACCCTTGTACCCTATGTGTAGCTGCGCAAATTGATATTGTAGGTAAAGTTTACACACTATAGCATAAATCAAGATTTCGAAAGTTAATAGTATTCCTGTATGTGTTTCCTACTTACCTTAGCTTTTTATATTTACTGTTCATATGTGAGTATGTGATATCTTGCACTTTCCCTTGTATGTGCATCAAATCTCTGTCACATGTAAGCAAACGTACATGTTTGGTCTCGACAGCATTTTCTACTCTTTCAATCATTTTCCGCTCGGCACCGAAATATTTTTACATTTGGGGGACCGCCTTACCACCCCTGCCTCTTAGCATGCTTTGCACAAGCCAAGTGGTGCACTTTTGAGGATGTGCAACACGATCAGATTTGATCTCCTTGCCTTGGGGCAGGCATGTCCCTAGAGATTCTTGGATTGCCGGAGTTCCGACATTCCAAGAAGCTCCTGTGTTGCATCTGTGCAAAACAGCTGGTGTTGCGGGACGGACTTTTGACCAGGCGTCCAGAATGTTCTCCTGGTCTATGTTCCTTGTTTTCTTCGAACATTTCCATGGGGGGTCCTACTATATATACTTTATTTTTTCTACAAAAACACATAATACATACATATAAACGACACAGGACAACACAAATATTAACTTGAACTGGTTCTTCTTCATCAGCAGCTCCCTGTAATGAGATAAGATTAATGGCTGCTTCTCGTGGAATTGGGTATTATCCAGCTTCCTTTTCGTCTTCATCTCATCACATCCTTGACCATAAACATCTTCTGTTCTTCATGCACTTTTCCTTATACCCATTGATTCAAATCGAGAAGAAAAACCGGTCAATATACTTTGTAGATATGGTCTTAAATCTACAAAGTTTGTGCATATATGTTTTCCTTCTTCTCTTCTTCCTTTTATGTTCTTTGCACTACACTTACTCATTCTTCTCACATTCACACGCAGGATATTTCGTTATGGTTACAACCGTATGTTGCGGGCTCTGCAACTGCGATCAATTATGCATACGTTAATCACACTATCACTATTATTATGTACTAAGCCCGTTTCCCGCCACCATTTTCACACACTACACTACATGCACTATCAAGCATCTCTTGTCGGAGTTCCAGACAAGGCACTCGTCATTGGTGGATTCCAGCAACATTTCACTTATGCACTTTTATTATAGGTAATTTTGTTTATAATTCCACATTGTTTATGGTGTTGTATTGTTTATTGAATAAATCTGTGCGCTATTTGCTTCACTATCACTCGCGGGTGTCGCGGTAGATCCTCCCCGTGGACGCGGTTGTCCTTTAGTCGTATCCAAGTTGCAGTCCACACCTCTCGTAATCACGATGGTTTTGATCACTCGCACCCCGCCGGAGGGCGTGGCTCTCCAATCAAGAATCTCTCTTGTAATATGCCGAGATCTTCTCTGCTGTCTCTCGGAGAACCGTCACCAGTTCCGGAGTTCTCAGAACCTCCGTGACGGGTCTCTCCCCCAAGAGAGTTCTCTGCTCACTAACTAATTCTTCGGTTTCCTGACATCTTAAAACTACGTGATCCGGAGTTGCTACCATCCCGCAGACGCGGCACATGTTGTCCTCCACCAGATCGAGGCCCTTTAGTCTCCGCCTATAGGGGCCGTGACCAGTATGGAAGTGTAGCAGACAACCTTAAATTTCTATTTGCATCTCCAGTCTTTCAGCCACATCTGGAAACATATTATAGACCCTTCTTGCTTTTGGTGTATTATTCCAGTATGCTTGCCACGCACTGGTTAAGATATTCGGGATGTCGTTTCTGTTCTCCGCAGGCTGCTGTAATGTCGCTGCTACTTTATCTTCTTTCCTTTTTTTAAGCCAGTGCGAGGCTCCCATGTACTTCACCTGGAGGTGCATAGGAATTGTTGCGGTCGCCACCTGTAGTGCCTCCACCGGTGTTGTCTTGTAAGCTCCAGTGAGTCTAAGCAGAATTTGTCTTTGTGATCTATTGACGATTTGTGATTGTCTCACATCGTCCATCCGGTGGCTCCAGGCGCTGGATCCAACTATAGATCTGATTATGACATCATGGTACATTCTGATTATTCTTAATGGTACGTATACTATATTCATTGGACGCAATATTTACAATTTTGTGCGATAATTTTATGACTTTATTTTTGACTGTCGATACATGTGTTCTAAAATTCAATTTTTCGTCCAGAATGACTCCTAAATATTTGAATTCTTTTTCTCTTTTGATCATTTTGTCGTTTATTTTTATAATCGGTCCACGGTTAAAATTTAAGTTACCTTCAAACGGTACGTATTTATTTATTTTTAGCAGAAATTGTAAGCTTATTGTTTGTGCACCATGATGCCATTGCCTCTATAACCTGATTTGCTTTTGTTTGAAGTCCATTTCTACTATTTCCTTTAATCACTACCGCCAGGTCGTCCGCATAGTCCGCTCCACTTGTAGTCCACTCAGCATCTCCAGACATGGCTGAAATATCATGTCCCAAATGATTGGTCCTATCACGGATCCTTGTCGACATCCCTTAGTTGGCTTTTTCTGCACGTCACCGAAATAATCAACAGTTCGAATAATAAGAACCACAGCTGATTTTCTACCTTTCTACTATCAAACTTACTGGTTGTTTAGACTTGGCCTCCGCCGTTGCTATGGCAACCAACTGGACGTGGCGTCAATACTTTAGTTCTCCAACTGAGCAATGACCGCTCTGTTCCATATCTTTATTTTATAATTCCTTAAAGTTCTTAAATATGTCAATTTAGGCGCATCGTCGTATCGCCTATTAAAATTATATGGAAATATTGTAAATATAATCCTCAGACGTCTCTTCATGTACTGTACTTCTTGTTTTGATGCTATGAAGCGTCAAAATAATTATAACGTAATGTTAACGTTCGCAGCTTTTCACATTGATTGTAAACAAAATTTGTATGAATTTCATATTAGGTCATAGGGAAGGCACCCACCCATATACTAGATTTTTTTTTTAAAAATCAGAGGTTTTATTTTCAGAAACCACATTTTTAAGAAAATGATTCAGACCCTCTTTCACGAGAGTGTTGCCCGTGACAAGTTAGAGATCTTTTGAGATATCTTGCCAAATATTTTTATTTTTGTATCAATTTGTGTATCTCTGTAATAGAAAAAGGGTGTTAATTATACTTTGTGAAATAATATTTTAAATGTATGCTTTTTCTTAAACATGAAAATACTGAACTCTTTTTCATTCTATCGCTTTAATAGTTTTTACATTTTTTTTATTTAAAAAAAAAAGAAACAAATAAATTTAAATTTTAACTGGATAATTAATGTATTCCTATGGCTCCAAATGATTGTTATTATCCGCGAACAATTAAAATTGGTTAGTTCTAATAGCAAACATTGTATATTTCCTCTGAAACTGACAGACATGCTTTCAAGGGAGATGCAGTAAAGGAACTAAGGTTTCCAAAAATATAATTATAAAATTTTAAGCTTTCGTTATATTTTTCGCCTTCAGCATTTGAGTAAAATTTTTAGTATGGAGCACTGAATTATAATTGTACAAACATTCATGAAAAAAGGATGCTGTTTGATTGCCGAGAGGAACCAGAGAGGTATTACTACGGGTAACCTAAAGACAAAAATACAAACAAGTAAAAATTACTTGTAAAAATGTACCTTTTTCTGCCTCAGAAGCAGTGTAATTATTTTTTGCTCATTGTTTTATGCTTTCAGAGCATTCATTAGACAAATTACTTTTTAAGGACAAAGAAACAAATAACAAACAGGAGTCTCATTTACAATTTTATATCCTGCTTAATTATGTTCATCCACAGGCGAAAAGTTATCTTTTTTCTTGCCCGCACATGGTACATGATACTAACCATGCAAAGGTACATAATAGCACATTTTAATCACATATATCTTTGATAAAATAAAACTAACATAAAAAAATAAAATCTGTGATTTGTCTACATATTTCACAGCAGTGATAACCATTCTTTTTCAGGTTCAACGAGAATAATTTCTGTACCTTTCCGAAATATTAAAGGGTCCAGTCACATAACATTGACTCATACGGAATGGGAAATAGAAAGAAACCTCATTATCTGCTCAGTAAGTTAATTCAGCGAACGAAGATATATATACATGGCAATTCCACATACAGTCCATGCTAACTTGATAGACTGTGATCATAAAACGAACAGTGTCGTTCTTTCATTTCAGTATAGAATGTTCTCCATCTCAACGTGTATAACATTGAAAAATATGCTGCCAGAGTTATACTTAGGTATATACAAATGCACAGACAAGATAACAGTAATCATTTCTTTTTTCTACCACAGATAAACCTTTTGGTTTGTATTTACATTTTTAGTGAGTTAATACTCACTTGTACTTTGACTGACTAGAGAGAGAACTATGCTGAAAAAAGACCAAATATTATTGCAGAGAAGTACAGCTAGAACACGTGACAGTGGCGGAGGAACCTGGTTCTAGGCAGTTGGGCCATATTGTTCTCACACTAACAAAAGCCAGATCAATCGATCATTTTCTGGAAGGAAGCGTATGAACATTTCTGAACTAATTGTTTTGGGTTGAGACGAAACAGTAGTAAATATATGTAGAAGTAATTTTAGTGATGACACAAATGGAACAAACTACTCCATTTGAATGAGTTTTGGCTTCGTCATTGGATTAAACATTTGAATGATGAATCTACTGGTCTGAATACGCTTTCTGTCCCCATCGGAAAGAAACTTTAAAGCTGTGAAGGGCTATAGCTTCATTTCAAGCAGTCTTCTCGAATTCGTCTATGAACTCGACCAGTTAATCTGAGTATGGATCAAAAGTATTTGCTAAATCCAACGGAACTCGTCGTCACAAAGCCAGAAGCAATCTTGTTGGTTGACTACCGCGTACAGAATACTTTGTCTGTATATCAGCACAGAGTAACCATATGAAACATGATGTTGGCTCTCCCAATACGCCATTAAAGTTTGCGTTTCACGATGGTTCCGAATTCCTTCGTGAGTGGTAAGTTCTGGGTTATTTCAGAATTCAGATACTACACACCGAAATAATCAAAGAGCTGCAAAAATGCAAAGTGTATTTCCAAACAATGTTTTACAAGTGCTGCCCAAAAGATATCAACAAAGTATCTTAAGGTAAAGAATTAGCGCAGACATAAACTAAGAAACACAAATCGTACTATGCGGGTTGCCTAGCAAAAGCACAGAAATGCATAAATCAGTCCCCTTGTGGGAAAGGAAGACGTTGATCGCAAAGTCTTAAAATTTTGTGAATACATGTACTATTGGCCATAGGCAACCTTTTTGCACCCCGCTCAATCGAATATATATATATTTTTAACCACCCTAATAGATAGCCATTGCTTTGAAGGGGTTTCCATTAGGATAATGTATTGATGATAATGCGAAAGAATTATTCCACCTAGTGAGGTGGCACCAATTCGAATCTTGCTCACTCAGGCTATCTTAAATGAGATTTTTCAGTCCAACTTCAATGTTGTGGTGGTACCTAGAATAAAAATTCAGGCTGCTACTTTTTCTATATCTATTCTAGAAAGATTGCTCGCCGAGAGACGTCATCCATCTGACTTCTGACGTGACCTGTCGAACCTAAAATTCAAATTCAAATAAAAAAAAGGAAATATGTATCCTCCAAAATTATTTGATTGTAAGCTAACTCGTTTAATAACCTAGCTCTATACATTAACGATCTTTATTTTGTTTCGCTGCTGCTTCAAAGAGTTAATTCTATATTTAGCTATAAAGTGAAGAAGTCAGCTGTACGTATAAGTTATTAGTGGAACATAAGATTCAATACAGAATGGAGCATACTCAGGTTAGCTTGAAAATAAAAGTTTCAAAATGCTTGAAGAATTTTGCTTAGCGAATCTCCTTCTAAAAGCGTGAAAAGGGAAAGTTTTCCTTATATAAAACACGGTTGCATCTCGAAGTGGATGCGACACCTACCATCTCAAGGACGTTTATTTACATAAAAGGGGGGGGGGGGGGGGGGAAGAAGAAAAGCGGAAACCTTTCTAGAAATTGATTTTACTCCTTCCTTTTCTGCCTCGTGTAATTCAATTTTTCTCAGGAGATAGAATCAGCCAAATTTAATCCCAATGTTAGAAGCCAAAGGGTAAGAACATAAGCTTTTACTGTTCTTACGTTGTAGATAGTGACATCTTCTGTCTAAAAGATTAATTATGATCCATTGTTGAAAGAGACAAGATATTCCGAATGTTATATACATAATACAGCTCAAAATATTGTACAAATCGTTTTATTTTTGGAGGAATTACTTTTGTGTGAATGGTCTTGTTATCTAACATTTGTACTATTTCCTCATGCTTAAAAATATATTCATCGGTCTGGTCACTCCAAGAATCCAAAAGTAATAAACTGTCATTATGAATGCATTGCGCAACCATCTTTTCACATGATTCTTTGTTATTTGATTTTTTTATGACCTTCAGGCATCTAAGCCTCAGGTTGAGATAGAAGAGGGGAAAGGTGAGAGAAGGTGTCGGTCAGGGCCTAAATTGAAGGTACCATTCCGACATTTGCTTGATATGACTAAAAAAAAATAAAAAAATAAGTCAGGATTGTAGGTCCCTGGGATTGAACCCACGACCTCCCGAATGCTAAACCAACTGTACCACTGAGTTACTGCCGCTCGGTATGATTCTTCGTGAGTTTACCTGATGTAATATTATCTACCACAATATTAAAAGGAGTTAACCGTGCCAAGATTTCTGTTATTTTGGGGTAAAATTCATCCTTATATTTTTGGAAGCAGATATGGTATGTCTCAAGTGTACCTGCTAATGAAATATGAACTTTGTACGAATGTATGACAGATGCCACAGATTGGAAAGAGTGTGTTCCTCGCCAGTGTGTGACAACGTTCTACCAGACGTCATTACATACACAAAACGCAATTGTTCGGTGTTAAACACACTAATATCACAAGGAGTTTCTGTAATAATATCATCAGCATAAAATATTTCCTCTTTTCAATTAAAGCGGACTCCTCTTCTATATCTATACGAGAAACAAATTTTGTAATCTCTCGGAAGGTTATACGATTTTGCTTTTTAAATATATAAAGGAAATTAATTATTAGAAGCACGGAAATAATTGTAATTACGTTTTTTCTTTACTATTATTACTTGATAGACTATTCTTTAGTTTATGATCATGAACTCTGAGACCTTGTTGACGCCCTGAATGCGAGTAGCATTTCTCTTTTTATTTGGAATTCTTTTAAAGTATTGTAAAGCCCTGTCAATGTATTTTGTAGGTCATCATTTTTTTTTATATGCAGTAGATGAAATAGGATGTTCGTTTTCCCTATTGCTTTTAAAATTTCATATTAATCCTAGATTTTCGTGTATTTGTTCATTGTTTTTCTTTCTAATGTTTTTCTTACATGTGACGTTTTGGACTTTATGGTTCAAACTCGCTTGTGGATGGAGTCGTTTCGGATTCGGATTCTGTCACAGGTTCTTCCACTACATTAGCACTCTCAGAATCACTGTCAATATTTAATGGATCACATACTGCAACCGAAAAATAACTTCTATATTTTTCGTTAATTAGGTCTGAGTTCACTCGCAAACGATCCATCTTCAACACTGTCTTCAGTAATATCCCCATAAGTCCTTTCTACTCCTTGTTTCAAAATATTCACAACACGAGCGGGGGTTAATTGACTTCATGTTGACCAGTTCTCCAACTTGGTTAAATGTTAAGATTTCACACAACACAAAACAGACAGAATGTGGATTAACGGGAAAGTACGTTTAAAGAACACTGCCGTCGTATGCAGCAGAACGATAATTCACAATAGCAAGGAGCAACTGACTAGTTCTAGTATGTACATCATGTACACTGTAAAAACAACAAAAAGTAATAAAGGAGGAAGAATTTTGTAGGGAGAACGGGCGGCAGGGAAAGCATACATCACACACGAGGTACAGTTAACGTAGCGCAGGGCAGGAGTAAGTCGATTCAAATGTTTAAGTTCCGATATCTCGTAAGATACGAAAAGCCTATCCAACTCATTAATATCACTTTTCTTTTCTTTTTTTTATCTACCAGTGATTGGATTATATACATATTTTCAGAACAATCGAACGCCCCAAATTGGGGATGGTCCCTTGTAAGACATTTGTGTTTCTACCTCATCAGGTTTCCATGAACCACTGTTGTTTTGTGTGATATTCGCAGCAGTTGAAAAATAACGTTATAAGCTTCGGTTTAGTAAGTTTTGCATCAAATTTATTGAATATATAAACAGAAAAGTGACGTATTCAATGCTCTTTCCGTGGCTGAGTTGGTCAAAGCAAGTATGTCCAGCACTACTCAGATTTAATTCCCACTTCCGGTAACTTTCTACTTCGTTTTATCTAAAGCTACCAACCGCTTATTTTTACACTGTAACTTACATGAAAGGTGTTCGAAAAGTGTTCAAATAGTACACAAGAACTATACAAGAAGTGATGAAAATTTGACTCATTTCAAACATACAAAAATATTTTAAAATTTAAAATTAATGAACATGTTTTACAATCCATGCATTCAGTTATTATCAGATTTGCAACGGATCAATCGGGTCAAGTTTCGAACTGGATCATCGGGTCTATGGTTGGGATCCGGTCGGCCTGATCCAATGACTCGGATAGTAAACCTGGCTTTTTCATTATTTCTGCGTCTGAATAATGTTTCTGTCAGGGGTGACCGGGAAAGGGGGCTTTCATCCCTGAGAAGTTAGGAGAAAAGTTCCTAACAATAATATAAGCAAATGGAAAAAGTCTTACATCCCCCCCCGGGAAAAAACATATCCCTGGATGTGTGCAAATAACTCCCCCGCGGGGAAAACTATTCTGAAAATAACTGTGAATCTCACAAATGAAAATACTGATTTATTCAAGACACAGAAACAAAGATAAGGTCAGATCGAGTCAAGTCAGGTTCATCGGGCCAAAACTGGGTCAGTTGGTTTAAGGCTCGATCATCGGGTCGCCGGATCAAGAACGAGTCAATCGGGTTACCGGGAGTAGCACTGTGACGTATACATCCGAGTCAGGCCGGGTTACCGAAAGCGACCCGATCTCAGCTCTGGTTAATACTGCGAAGCACTAAAATGGATATGAACCAATAAACTACTTGTAACTGTAGACGAGAAATAAAAATTTTGAAGTTTATTTGCCTTAAATGCGCCATGTCCTGTATACTATAAATATTTTATAGATGTTTCCACTAAATACATCAAACAAGGTGACGACAAATACTTGACTTTAAAACTTAAAGAACTTCTTTTACAGATAAAAAAAAAAAGAACTCTCTGTTGGTACATTTTGAAACACATGAAATGTATTGGGGAAACTACAGTTTGAGAATTTGCTTGTTCTGGTTTAGCAAAAGAGAAACTTTTTTTTAGATTTACTATCCTCACGATTGAAATATCCGTACGAGGTACTGAGAAATGAAAAGCAGAACTTGAGAGATTAAATACACTAAAATAGCCTACGATTTGTGTTTTCTTTATCACAACACTCATCCTACGCACCATCGTTCAATCTAGGAAAGCTACTTCCTGTTTGGTGGTAAAGCATGTACGAAAAAGAACTTATGAAATAATTTATAAACTTGTCGCACGTCCATTACCTAATCGGATTATTGGTAATTATTTCCAGTATCTTGTTGATTTAAATACTTAAACTGCTTACCTTCACCGTTCCCTAAGAGCAGAATACAAGTATAAAATCCTGCTAACAATAAAGAGAATATTAAGAGCGACGTTTATAGTGGAAGGGAATTTGGCTGTTAACTACAAGAAGCAAAGAAACGAAACACCCCATCTCCTCGAAAAACAAAAAGTCAATATCAGCAAACATTTTCGCAAGATGGTGACCTAAAACTTATGTGTGTAACTGAGAGAATCATGACTAAATATTATGCTGGTGTTGTTGAAAAACAGTGTATTTCAAAAAGAATTACCCAATTTTAAAACAGTTTCGTATCTCTGCAACCACGAACCCGAGGTGAATGGGACTTATACCACTTGAACTGCCGTGGCCCAGAGTTTAATATGACTACCGCTAGGTGCCACTACTAGCACCCAAACAGCCGCTAGGCTTAGTTATTGAGAAAATGGCGTCTAGTCAACATAAGACATTTTCTGTTCTGGAATTTAGTGAGAGTCCGTGATTACGGTGCAGCATGCGTTTAGACGACGTTTTCTTCGGTGACTTGGATGAGCTCAGAACAAGAATCAAGACTGCAGTCAATGCTGTGACAGAAGACACTCTCAGTCTTGCTGAATTCGAGAACACGAAACGCCTTCTTTTGACTAGACGCCATCTTCTCAATAACTAAGCCCAGCGGCTGTTTGAATGCTAGTAGTATCATCTGTAGCGGTAGCCATATCAAACTCTGAGTCACAGAAGTTCACGTGGTACAAGTCGCATTCATCTCGGGTTCGCGGTTGCATAGATATACGGTTTAAAAATTATGTCATTCTCTTTGAAACACAATGTATATGTAAATTTTCAGTATTTCTAATAACTAAATTTGGTTTTAAAGTTTCTCTCTCTTTTATTACCACAATCCTAAACTAGTGGAAGAGGTCATATATTCAACATAATTATATACATAAAAGTGCTAAATTTATATTGATAAAATTTATCATAATATTTTTACATAATACTAATACTGTATTTTAAAATATATTAATGTTTTCTGTATTTCTCAGTTTAAAGAATTAAGTTAACAGAAGTTTAATATCATGAAATAAAAAATCACGAATATATTTTATGATATAATTTGTAGCTACATTCTAAAAAAATGTGCGTACTTTTACCCCCCCCCCCC
>JAGDQP010057566.1:0-12721 GCA_022664845.1 Lepisma saccharinum | reverse complement strand
ACTATTTACCAATATTCCAAGCAACGCAATCTTTTTTGGAAAGCAGTACTGATGTTTAAAAAATGTCGCGGTTTTTAGATATTCCTCGCGCGAGTAAATATGTTGATGATGAAGATCAAATATATGGTATGTCTACTTTAGACCTTGTTGATCAACATGCTTGATCATGCGAGGATCTTCTGAAGACCGTGACAATCCTTGATTTTTACTGCTTCGTAACATTGGTTGATGAGTATATGTGCTCCTTGCTTTTAAACATCCTTACAACAATGAAATTTTAATGGAAATAATCACTGCAGAAAATGGTTGTGTTAATACAATGCATTTCGGTGTCGTAGTGCGACCACTTTTGTGTTAAATCATCACAAAAACGTGTTGATTTCGGGGATTCTGAAGATTCTGATTATGCTAGTATGACAACCTCCTTTGTGTTGAGTCACCAAGATCAACACCAGTTGTTCAGTTGATTTAACAGAAGAGAAAACTGGTGGTTTCGCTGAGACACCGAAAAATGTTGACTTAACCCTAGCATCACCAGGGTGGGCTCTCAGAAGTCCACAAGTGTATTTTTTTTATATTCTTACATTTCCAGTTCGACCCTCCCCCCGAAGAAAAATGATATTGTCAGGCTACAACCTACTGTTGATACAACGTACTTGCTTTCTTTTCAATGCTTGCCTTGTTGGAATTAAAATTTAAGTAATGCGTTATGGGCCTCGAAGTCTACAGTAGTAAGGGACAATTGACCGAATACTGCCAATGTTATATATGAAATATGGTATGAAGTGACGTTTGAAGGTGCCTTCGTGCATATACTATACTGTACTAAGGTGCTTTTGATCTTATTGTTTTTATATCAAAACAAGTAAAAGAAATATTTCGTAGCTAATAACATAAATGGCAGAGGTGGCATCGAGAACCTAAATGTCATTTTGAACAGCCGGATGCCTATCCCAAATACATGCATTTGTAACATTGTATTCTTATTTCTATCTTTTAATTTATTTTGTATTACAATATCTTTTAATATTAAACTGTGTTTTCCACCTTTAACTGGAGATGCACATCTCAGTTGAAGGTGCACCAAATAGGTAAATAAATAAAAAAATATCAGGTACACAACTATATAGAAATAGTTAAACTATGATATGTCTTATACACCTAAAGTTTATATCAGACAGTATAAAATAGTGGAAAAAGAAATGACATTTTCCTTATGGGTCTCAGATGCCCTCACACTTGGTAATTAATGCGACCCAAAAATACCTTGCTAATGTTAGGTTAGGTTAACACAGCCATTTTTTGTAGTGTAATCTCCGCTTGTTAAAGATCCATAAACAAAAAAAATCGCTTGTAAAAATTCTGGTACTACAGCATTGGGTGTAAGTAACCGCTGTTACAAACGGTATCCGGCTGTCGAAAACGGCATACACCCAATATGTACTTTATGGTAACATATTTACGGGGTTCTATAATTTATTTTTGAGGGAGCAGATTTTCTCGTCATGCTAAACAATAAATCATTTCTTAAACTGCTATTATTTGTGTCTCTAGCATAGTTCCGAAACCTTTTTTCATACCTCTTTCTAGAGCAAGAATGTTCTGTCTATACATGCCTGGAATATTGTTTTCAACTGTCCTTTTCAAATGATAAATTGAGTCTACTTCACTCAACAGCACACAATATATCTGCCTATTCTATATTCTAAAGAAAAGGAAAATATTTAAAATATATTTCTCAACTTGAAATATGGACGTATATGGATCCATTTAACTGCGTGCATTTGATTTCTATTGTGCGTTGTATGACCGATATACACTGAGCAGGCTGGAAGAAATCATCCTGAAAAAAATAAACCATTTTGGTTAAACTCTATTTATTAGTTGCTCTATAGATGGCAGCAGCGTTAATTCCTTATTTGTGTACAATTTCGTGCTTCAACATTATAGAGAACAAACAGCAGAGATTGAGCATATGTAAACAAATATAACTTGGTTTAAGGGCTTCTAAATATTTTGTGTTATAATTCTTTGCTTTTGACACGAACTATAATTTCACAGCGTTTTTCACATATCATCAAGATGATAAAACAGGTCGGTCTGACGCTTTCGTGGAGTGAAGGACGACGTGAGAGGAACGCCAAACTTGGCAATTTTATTTTTGTAGGGACCAAAAATGAGTATTTTAAACTCTGGTTCTCAATTAAATGGTTAACTTGGTTGAGGGACACCCACGAATGCTTCGCCGAAAGAAGTGCCCATTGCAGCGTTGTCAGATCTACAGATTCTTCTATGGAATACGGAAAATCAGATTTTTTTTTTATCATCTACAGATTTTTTTTAATATTGTATCCAGAGCTTGAAAATCATCCCTGTCCCATGTAACTTTATCAGGATCAGGAACCACCAGATTTTTTTTCCAAATTCAATAGGCTTTTGTCTTTATACCCATGCCGCCTAGAAAGAGAGAGGCTGAGGTGCATTTTCCTTTTTGTTCCACCCTTCCCTTCAGCCAGTCTTGTCTTCTTTTCCAATGTGGTTCTAAAGTGACCGCTTCCTACCTTCGGGGTGTTATGACAAAGTCCTTGGAAACTAAAATCTGGGAAGAGCACAGAATGACTAACAGGAGGGGGAGAAAAAGATGTAAGCCCACATAAGGTCATGCAGACTATAAATAGCAGTCAAACATGTGACTTTTTTTTTTCGGAAAATATTAAATATAGCCTCAAAGTTTTTTTTTTCTGTATTTTAGACCCTTCCGTGAAGCAGAACAACTACTTTCTTGTTTCTATCTCTCCTAAAACTTTCTGGGTTTCAGAAATTATCCATTTCTTGGTCAGTGGTTAGAGTAAGTAAGAAGAAGAAAAAAAAGCTTGCAGACATTTCTCCAGATATTTTTGTATTTCTACAGATATTTTTAGCAGTATCTACGGATAATTTCAATTCCGAACCTGGAAACGCTGGCTCATTGCCTAATGGTGGAGGGCGGATACCAAGTGTTCGTTTGCGGCCGCTAAAACGATGGCTTTCAAAACCAACTTATTCAAAATCTTAACAAGCTACTACTGTATATGGAATCTAGAAAGAAAGATTCTTCATAGAAAAATATTAAAATAAATTGTGTGTAATGTATAAGCTATATGTTGAGTAAAAGTTTGAGTTTAAACAAATAATTATTAAGAACTTGCATTAATAAACCGCTCCGTAAACCCTTTAAGCCTTAATAAGAGAAGGTCTATATACTAAATAGGAAAATTTAACATTAACTCAATAGCATTTGAATACCATGATTCAACCATGTGATTCTTTAAGGCCTATTGCCGAAATTTATCTGACTTGCTACATTGCACTTCCGTTTTTCGTAATTTTAAGAGAATATATATTGCTGAAAGTAGATAGTCAGAATATCGTCGTGGTATGCCTCTTAGGCCTAAAAAGTGTTGGAGGAAGAAGGTGATGTTTACTCCTAGGAATATTGTGATAAATTGAAGAGTATTATTATTATGTTTTAAAAAATGTTACCTCGAGATTGCTGTTGTAAATGCCTCCCAGACAATGAAAACGAGATCTATAGAGCGGAACCAGTCGACAGTTGTATGGAGGAGAAAGAATGACGAAAGGTGTTTGAGAAAAATACATGATTTGCTAAAACTATGAATTCGCGACAACCTGAAAAACTGTATTTGAAATTCTCAGAAACAAGAGATGAATAATAGAACGTTTTGGATAGTGCGAAAAAAATTTTTTACAGGCCACAAGTGCGGACCAAATTCATTCTCAAAACTAATTTCTAATCCCAATAAATTATATCTCTGGATGAGTTGAAATACTCACTGCTTTGCACTCAAAGGGTCCGAACTGAGCGGCTGTGTCTCAGCTGTTGAACATTCAGGAGGTCCTGGGATCGATCACAACGGCCGATCATCCGGACTGAGGTTTTCCCAGTTTTTTGTCACACTAGGCAAATGTTGGAGTAGTACCTACGAAATGGGCCCTGGTCGTCTACCTTACAATATCCTCTCCCCCACCCAATCCCGGCCTGAGCCTAAGATACCTAAAGACTATAAAATACATCAAAGATAGACTTTATAATTTTGTCTCACCCTATCTAGACTCTGCTCAACATGGCTTTCTTCCTGGTAGTTCCACTCTTACAAACCTGTCCTTGTTACTCTCTGATGCTACCTAATGCCTGTCCAATAACACACAGCTTGATGTCATCTATCTAGATCTTAGTAAGGCTTTCGATAGAATTGATTGTAATCTTTTTCTTTATAAATTAACTCACCGATTCAATATCCATGGTAACTTCCTTTCATTATTGCGAGACTATCTCACTGGCCGCGAACATCGTGTTGTTCTTTCTGGATCATCTTTTAATTTTGTTCCCGTTCTCTCTGGTGTACCTCAAGGTAGTGTTTTGGCCCCTCTCCTTTTCCTTCTATATATGGACGATCTCCCATCTTATCTCTCGTCATCTGAAACCAAAATTCTTTTTGCTGACGACTGCAAATTATTTCGAGAAATTAGATCATTACAGGATGTTGCTGATCTCCAAAATTCCATCTCTGACCTCTTGGACTGGTGTGATGCGTGGAACTTGAAAATAAATCCCTCAAAATCTTCTTTTCTTACTATTTCATTAAAGAGGAATCAAATTCAATCTGCCTATATCATTGATGATAATCCTATTGCTAAAGTTTCTTCTCAAAAGGACCTTGGAGTGGTATTTGACGAAAAACTTCTATTTGCTGATCACGTGACTTCTGTAACTAACAGTTCTATGCGCTTACTTGGTCTTCTCTATAGATTTACAGAAATTAAGGACCTTCATTCACTGAGTATGTTCTACAAAACCTTCATCTCCCCTAAAATTGAATATTGCTCCCCAATTTGGAACATGGCTAGTATTTCTAATCTATCTCATATTGATTCTGTTCTGAACTTTTTTCTTGCTATAGTCAGAAGAAGAATACCATCAGTACGTAGCTTAAGCAAACCAGAGTTATTATCCGTTCTTGGTCTCCACGTACCCTCTTCTCGTCGCAAGCTGGCAGATTTGATGTATTTATACAAGATACTTAACGGTAATCTTAGAACTGGAGAGTTGATATCTAAATTTTACTTCCGTGTTCCCTTGCGAATAACCAGAAATAATAACCTCCTTCATTGTACCACGCCTAGGCTAAGTATACTGCAGCGCTCCTTATTTCATAGACTAGTAATTTTGTACAATAACCTTGATTCAAATATTGATATTTTCGGATCTGAAAACACTTTCCATCGAACGCTAAATACAAATATGTGAGTTATTCCTCTTGTGTAGTATAATCGTTATGTTATTTATATTAAATGCTGTGTTATGTGTTGTTTAGAATTTAATTTCATGTTATTTAGTTTGTAGTAATGTTATTTAGTTTGTACTAAAGTTATTTAGTTGTAGTGAAGTTATTTAGTTTGTTGCATTGTTATTTTGTTTCTGTGTAAAATGGCAACTCAAGCTGTATCTGAAACTTAATAATAAATAAATAAATAAATATAAGGGTTCTGGGTTCGATTCCCGGTGGAGACATACGTGGTTCTTATCTACGTTAAATTGTAGGTCATCTCCTTAAGATATCATCATCATCCGGTGGAAGTCAGTGGTAAACCACCATCCGTTCACCCAGGGAACTTTGGGATAGAACCAAACCTGCCTTCGGGCAGAAAACTCATCATCCTGAACAAACGATTTCGTGTAAAACTTTAACGCCAATATTACCCGTGGAATCTGGTACCCAGTTCCAGAAATTTTCGGGTATTGCCATGCCTAGTTTCCACCGCCTAAATGAAGCTTAAATTAGCTATTTTGTGTAGCCACAAATGCTAACTCATGCTGAAGCACAAAAAAATAAAATAAAAATGATGGCGTCGGCTACGTAGTATGCAATTAAAGGGTTTGTTTTAAAGTATAATAGAAGGTGCGATCACGCGTATCGGGCCACAAATATTCTCCCGCTCCACCATAAAATAAAATATATCCATTTATTGTATACAATGTCAAAAGAGCGTTAATATTATAAAGCGTTGTAATAAATAGAGTACAAGATGACGGTGTTTCTTGGGAAGTGGTGCAGGGAGAATTACATTTCCGACCTTTTAATCCCATTACCTTGTTTCAAACTCATACATCACATGGCCAGAAAAGGCACTCGAACTGCGTGAGCTTGAAGAACTATAGCAACCTGTTGCAGCCTTGAATTCTAACACTGTTTTAAAATCTATTATTTCACGTTGAGGGCGTAAACTACGGAAATGATCCTGGCCATGAATGTACAACCCCGACATTTGCCTGGTGCGACAGGAAAAAGAAAGAAAATCTTACTCAGAATGGCCGGTCCAGGATTCGATCCCAGGACCTCCCAATTGCACAGCGCACACGTTATCACTCCTTCAGATTTCATTCATTAACACTCATATTATAACAAAATTAATATATTTTTGTACAGATTTGCTCCTACAAGCCACGTAAGACAACTAAGTAGTGTTAATAGACTTAATATATACGTTCCTGGATGCAGTTTTGGTATCAGTTCGTGTACCCATGCCAGTTGGTAGGGAATCCACCAGAATTTCCAATTTTGGGGGGCGTTAAGTTAAATTGGGAGGGTATATGTGGAGTTTTGCACGTTTTCTATACGGTTTTTGACCGTAAAACTTAAAGTTCGGGGTGCTATCGACAACTTGGGGGCTGCCACCTCACCACAGGGGAAGTCCGGCGGAATCACTGTCAGTTAGGTATGTTCGTGTATTTGCTCGTTACTTTTTCTTAAAGACAAATTTAATAGCTCGTGATAAAAGTATCTTTCGTGGACTTCTGGCAGGAAGGGCCGAACAAATGTTAGCGTTATTTGGATTGTAATTACTTTGTTTTACATTGAAAAATCCACAACTTCCTCGTGTGTTTATTTTTGGGGAAATCCTTGATACTTAACATCTCTGTTGTTGCGTCCTGCACTCTTACCATATGCATTCGCACAGATGTTGGGATTACTCATAATTTAAATACGCACAATACAATATAATAATACAATACATCCCACCCAAAATAAATCTATTCAGAATACTGAAAAGCGCACGATGACAATAGAAACTGCACAATATTCATACGTGCGAAGTAGAGAGCACACAGTTTTCCAAGCCGTGACGTCATATTAAGCGTGCCAGTAGTTGAGCATCAGCGCGCGTAAAGTCAAAGGCCTACCTAATAATACTTCAGCTATGGTACATTGGGGTACACAGACCTGAAATTTGTACTGCCAAGTTATTGGCACTCCTTTTTTTTATTTGTTTAATGAAGCTTGATAATAATTTGGCGGATCTGATATTATTCAGGACACGTTGTTAAAGGTTTCTTTCCTGCCGTTTGCACTCCAAACACAATATTTGTTATTGGTCGTAGATAAGTTGATAATTTCAACAAGTCCTCGTTCAGTTATAAATTTAACCTATCAATATCTAAGGATTGTACTTTCATTTTTCTCTAGTTATTTATTGCTATAATGCAATTATTATACAATTTTAATTCTTAAACAACTAGAATGATATTTAGAACCCCTTGGCACGAATCATTATGTAAAGTATACAAACTAGTTATTGTAGGAGTGGAATAAGTCCGAAATTGGAATTGGAATTTTATGGATGGCCTTTAGGCATTTAAGGCTCAGGACGGGATAGTGGAGGAGAAAGGTTACGGAAAGGGCCTACGTTGAATCCAAAACTGGAATAACGACAAAACGAGTCTGATGGAATAACAGCGAAAACGGACACCTACAGTCTGGGCAAATATTCGGATAATAGAATATAGGTTGAAAGATTTGATCACATACACTTAACTTATAACCTCATATGTGGATCAGTGGCAGAGCGTTGGCGTAACATTCGGGAGATCGTGAGTTCGATATCCCAGCGGATGACCATCCTGATTGAGAATTTCCCAGGGGTTTTCCGCATTCACACAAAGCAAATGCCGCGATGGCATATTGTTTCGATTTTATTCCAGTCGCACTTCGCGATTTTATTTCTTTCGTTGTGATCGCTTCATTTCCATTCTGTCTTATTCCAATCGTCTTCATTCTCGTCGATGTTATTCCACCAGATACATTTGGTCGGTATTTCATTTCGGATTCAACATAGGCCTCGGGCCGATATTTTCCCAAGCCCTCTCCTTCCCCGCCCCTATCCGGGTCTGAACCTTGGATGCCTAAAATGCATAACTGAAAAATCATCCCCCTCTCCCTAAAACAATAACGTTATTTTGCTTTTCACGTGTGTTTCTCGTATTCGTTTTATTGGTTCATTTATCAGTTGTGTGTAACTCTCACTCTCTCTCTTTCTAACACACACATACACACGAGGTACGCAACACAACCTGTTCGTACTGGTTTTAAAGTAGCAATAACTTCCTTCTTTGAAAAGTTAAAAGAAAACAAAAAGAACAAACGTCTCTCTTGACGACGTGTTTTTGATCAATGAAAATGGATTCATTGGTCATGTTTGTTCCTTGTGTCAACTTGGGACTTGTTGGTGGGTGGGTGTGTTTTAAGGTGTATGCTTAGGGAATAAATCTTTTTTTGTGTCATGTAAATAGGACATGATTTTCGTTGCTGTTGGTTTTCGTTATTGTTAAAGTTAAAAAGTTATAGCTATAGTTGAAAATTTGTTTCTCGTTGTTCCACCGGTTGTAAAAGGGGCTACAAAAATACCAATGAACAGGCAGTAAAAGGAGTAGGGCGAATGAGATATAAAACGAAGTCATTTTTACGTATACTTGGCAACGGAGGTTCCCAAACTAGGATCCGTGGCAATGTTTCAGGGAGTCCGCAGACACTTTTAAGATAAAAAAGATATACCGTTATTTATTCCTTTTTGTTTTTATATATCTAGCTTTTATTTCCATTCTCAAAGAAGTATTACATCCGCGGTGCTTTAGTCGCTAGCATGTTCTATCCAATGAAAACATGAAACGAGCAAAATTCTCTCGACATATGCAGACAAAATTCCGAGATTATAGTTAAAAAAGTCGACGATTGTTTTAAAAACGATAGCTGATGGCTTGTTGCGTGGATATCAAATGATTGTGCACATAGTCAGTATTGGCAACAAGAAAAGTACCGTTCGTACTTGATATGGAGTGTGCTGGCTCATCAGTGAAAACGGGAAATCCTCGTACAACTTGCACGCAATTGAGTTCAATTTCATTATGAAATAATACAGTAAGGTCAAATGGCCCAAAATGTTTGAAAGATACAGATAAAAAATGAAAAAAAGTACATCTTTTACTCTCCAGTTAGATGAAAGTACCAACGTTATGAATAACGGAAATTTAATTGCTTTTATTTGTTTCAATTATGCCAATATATTCCATGAAACCTCTTTCGTAAACCTCTACCGTCACAACAAGCGAATACTTTCACTTTGTGGACAGGGTCATGGATAACAAAAGTATTAATTTGAATAAATATAAGAGCAGTGACGGAGGAAGATCGATATCTAAAAAAAATAACTGATTACTATGTTAAAAATTGCATCATTTGTTTTGTGGGTTCTTTTCTGTATCCACAGAGAGGCATTGGAAGCAAAGGAGATGCTATTAAAACTCCCTTGGCTATGAATTATATTAATTCGCCTTTTGAATTCTCCGTTGTTTGGTTTAATCTGTGAAGAAATGGGAAGTAGCCACAGTGATAGACGAGTACAGGGAAATAAGGAGGTATGTGCATGGAAGGTGATTTCTAGTAAAACGCATGTTAAACTCTAATCCACCCGTGTATTTCACATACTTAAAACCGCAATAATTTGGTGATTATCTGCGCTTTTCGATTGGAGCTTTCTAAAGTGTTACTCCTCATAGAATAATTTTTAGGTAACTTTATAAAGGTAAAGCGTAACTCTAAAGTTGTAAAGCGTAACTCTTGAATTTAATAAACCACTTCTATAACTATATGCTTGAACATAAAATATAAATTTCAAATTCCAAAATATCACTTCCACATGTAATCGTATCAGTATTTTGTCTATTTATTTTCTGCTCTTTTTTATATTTCAAATATCAACACATTATCAATGAACGATTACATACTCTAGTTGCAAAACACACTACTTAATGAATAAATTACTTCTTACTGTGCCATTATTTGTAATTACTTATTTCTGATTGTACAACTCGCAGCTATTGAGCAGTTCAGTTGCTGTGCATGCGGAAAGGTTTAAACACATGTATTTCTGCAAGCCATAGTTGCATCACCTTAAAAATAGAGCATCTTTTATTTTTTTAATCGCGGTTGTTTTAAAACTGGCAGTGCTTGCGCTGTCACGGGAGTATACGTTCCATTTTCGCAATTAAAAATAAATTTTTAAAAAATCGGTAGGTCTTACACTAGTCTTGAGTGTGGATGCCCTCTCAAGACTCGAAGTCTTGATCCACTCTCATTAATGCACAAGGGAGTCTCAGCTCACGTATAATAAAGCTCTTATTTACATCGTCCTGGTTTAACCAATTGTTACGTCTGGATTTTTATCAAGTGAACAGGGTCAAGTATAGTAATAGAAAAAGTATCTTCATCCAGGACATATGGGTTTTAAAAGCTGGAACTTGATAACCTGTTGCATTGTTTTTAAACATATTTCTGTTGACTGTTGGAACAAAGGTTCCATTATGACTCACCGATTCCGAAGAAATTAATATAAGGACTTAAGAACACAACTCTCAATGAATTGGCATTACTATAAAGAGTGACAGTAAGACACAATTTTTCTTCCCTTAGGGAAAGAGGCATCTCCTTTTGATTTTATTCCAGTCCGACTTATTCCTTTCGGTTTCCTTCCGATCGCTTCGCTTTCATTGGGTGTTGTTCCCATTGGCTTTATTCCCATCGTTGTTATTCCATCAGATACATTTCGTAGTTATTCCAATTTCCGATTCAAGATAAGCCCTCGTCCCCTATCCCGGCCTGACTCCTAAATACCTAAAAGCCATAAATAAAATCCAAATTCTAATTTCCAACTTATTCCATTCCGTGTTATGCTAAGGTCCCACAATAACTAGTTTGCTTAATTTACATAATAATTTATGCTAAGGGATCTCTAAGTATCCTTCTAGTTGTTTAAGAAGTAAAATCCTACAATAATTGCATTATAGCAATAAACAACTGGAGAAAAGTACAGTCCTGAGCTTATCCGCTTAGATATTGATAGGTTAAGTTTGTCGCTTAACGAAGACTTCTTGAAATTATCACGACCAATAACAAAATTTGTGTTTCAAATGCAAACGTCAGGAAAGAAGCCAGAAGCAACGTGTCCATAATAATATCAGTTTCCCTTTCCCCTAATTATATTCAAGCTTCATTTTATAAAAATCTTAAAGAGTGTCATAAATGGACAATCAAAACTTAAGGGCACTTAATTCCACTATGTTAATTATTTAATTGGGGACCAGAGTTTAAAATACTCATTTTTGGCCCCTACAAAAATATTAGTAAATTCCATGTTATTTGTTTCCTACATGGTGTGCTCTGCACCACAAAAGCGTCAGACCGATCTATTTTGTTCACCTGAATATCTGTGAAAACTGTTGTTAGTAAAGCTAGTGCAAAAAACAAAGAAGTATAACTCAGCATATTTACAAACCCTTAAATCAGTTTTTGTCTGTTTGCATTGACTTTCTTTCAGTTGTTTGTTATTGATGATGCTAAAGCATAAGCTTGTGCAGACATAAGGAAATATTATTTCTACCATCTAGAAAGAAACTTATAACTACGGTTCTACCAATGTTTTTTTTTTTCGGATGAATTTTCGAGGGGGCGCAAACGATTAGTTCGGCTATCTCTGGAGAAAGACGTCACTCAGTCGATACAGTGTGTCTAGGTCATGCAATTCACAATAAAAATCAAATGCGCGCAGTTAAATGGACAACAAATACGTCCACATTTTAACTTAAGAAATATATCTAAATATTATTATTTTCTTTAAAATATGGAATAGGCATATTAGTCCAGTAAAGATAGGGTTGAGAAAGGAACAAATTAGTAACAAGCTGAAAATTGGTATGGAAGTAGGGGAATGTGTCAGGAACAACATACTAAAAGTCCCTTAAAATCCCACTGTAGCTTTGCCCGCAATTTTGAAAAATGGCCGCCATTTTTAGACGACGGCAGGGAATTTATGGAAATCGTCACCCTTCACGTTTATGCCTCTAGTCACCGTTCTAGTCATCACAAGGCCATGAATCATATATGGTTGGAAAGCTTGAAAGACAGAGAATCTAAATAAGTAACATATATGCCCATCGTGCCCAATTTGTAGAAGAAGAAGAAGAAAGCAGAATTTTTTTATAAAAAAAATATATTTTCAGAAATCGTGGGAAGTTTGCAACACTAACAGTTATCGTACATCAACAAAACCACGCCAACGGATGTCTTTGATATTTATCTCAAACACAGCCAACGATGGCACTGATCGGTGCAATACAAGCTGAGAAAAAAAGCGATAACCAATATTACTTTCTGAGCTCTCTGTACAAAAATGCATAAGGTAACATTCACTTTCACGGCTCTAGTCACCTTCTGTGATTACACAGGACCAAGAGGTATATATCGTTGGAAATCTTAAGAAACGTACATTCGAACGAGGTAACACTTATACCAATCCAGCCCAATCTGTGGAAAGAGAAGAGTAAAACCCA
>JAGDQP010057565.1:0-12721 GCA_022664845.1 Lepisma saccharinum | reverse complement strand
TACTATATGCTTTCATATGGTTCACGTATATAGTCAAGAGTGCATTAAAGGTATCAAACATAATCTGTGCTGCAATTCTTATCACGGCAATTCAATGTGATTTTTTGATCTTCCTAGAAAAAAAAGTGGTAATTGAAGATACTGGAAGTAGTATGCATTTAACAAAGGAAACTCAGTAGAAAATCACATTACTTTGAATTCCGTCAATAATCTAAATTAAAATATCACGAATAGTACAAGCATGACGTGTTTAGAATAATGATAGTCATACACTAAAATCGCAAACTGACGCGCAACAGAGAATATTATCTAATAGTCCTGCTAAATCCATATATTTAAATGACAGTACGCACAGCAACCGAGCAACGTGGCGACACAAATATGGGTTTAGTACGGCATCAATCTGCTCCGCTCCAACTTCCCATTCTTCGGTATCAACATGGCGTTTATGCCAGCTATTTCATTTTCTAAGACATTTCGATATGTAGACATGGATGAGAATGAAAAATCGGTTGGACATAGATGAGTTACAAGGAAGACGCGACAACCTAACAATATTGGATTCATTAAAAAGAATCTGTTTAGGACATCTGTATGGTTGACGGGAAAAGATGAAGATGTAATTTTAAGATCAATCATATGCTAAGACGAAAAACAAAGCACTATGGAGAGGGTTTAACGTGCCTGGAAGGCCCTGCCGCCTTGGGAAGAACACTAAACACTGATACCGAATACAAATCAATTTGCCAGGTACATCCGCTGATGGCAGCACTTACAACCTTTCGCTATTTTCCCTTTCTTTTGTTTGTGACCAGGGAATCTTGGGTGAGAACTTGAAAATTCAGCGTAGTGAATGAGGAAAACTCGTCATTAAAAGAAACGAAACTAAGCTTTTCAGAAGGTATTTGTCACAAAAGATCATATCATTTTTTTATTATACAGTAATTATATTTATATAATAAAGAAGGCATGCAATGAACTCAAGCGCACAGCAAGTCAAAACGAATGAGTATGTACCATGTGCACGTCGCTCGCCAGTTTCATACCGCAGTTTGACATTACAACCACTAGGTGACACAGAAACCGGCAACGTATCGCTATTACAAGCTTTACATCTATATTTAAGTTTTCTGTCTATGCTACGAATATCCTCATTCTTCAAGCAGTAATATTGTGAACTCTCCCGAAAAAAAAAATCTTTTCATAAAACAATCCAAGCATTAAAGAAAATTAAGATATTACGTACTTTTTGTAAATAAGAACCCAAATCACGCTGCTGTTCAGTATAATCACACGATTTCTTCCGGGATTTGAAACTAATTGCTAACGGTTAATTCAACTTCATTGGTACAACTACCATACCACGACATCTACAATGCAATTCACGAACTGAATGCTATTCAAAGTGTAATTCACAAAATGTTTTCTTTTTCGTAGAACCTTCCTTTCATGATCAAATACCTGGAAAATAAATTTCCTTTTTTTTTTTATTATGCACCCAAGGGCAATCCTCACGTTACAGTAACTTACTTTAATTCCTGAAGCCATAATTTCTACACGAATTCGTTCTCTCCCACCGACTTACATCCAATTTTATTTCACGTGCTCTAAAATGGAATGTCAGTGAATGACATAGTAATATGTAACCATATGAGAGACTGTAGAAGGAAACGGGAAATGAATATTTAACAAGAAAAGAAACTAAAATGCTTGACATCAGGGATTATAGAGGGCCACGTTATGACCATAAGCGTTTTATTACATTAGAAATTGTAAAAGAGATCCTTCCAAACTGGCGGAAGTGAGAAGAAATCTCAAATGTGTTAGATAAGCGGATGATAAGGGCTCAGCGCTCAATTTAATTACCATAAAATAGAAAAAAAAAGTGTAGAAGATGTAATTTCTGGGAGTACTAATGTACGAAATAATGTTACAAAAAATTTGAACATTATGGGAACCTTGGCGTAATAACGCTTGAGAACAGTAGAGTCCTCATAGACTCACTGTTTCTTCATAAATTAATAACTGCATAGGTAGCAGAGAAGGTCCCTAATACTACAAACCGAATGGATAACAAAGGTCTTTTCTCATAGTATAAAAGTCCGAGCTAAGAGTTTTAGAAAGTGACCCGTGTGAAGGACAATTTCATGTCATGCATGAAACATCTTTTTATGTCACCTCCCCCCCCCCCTTTAATTAACAAGGTGCTGAAAAATCGAACAAGCTATGAAGAACATGGAATAAGGCCGATATGTCTCTATGTATGTGGTAGGTATAATTCCTGTTTATCACCTAACAGAAATGACGATTGGAGAAGGCCTAACTTTGCTATACAGGATCTGCAGCTTTCTAGTTTCTACAGAAGATTCATTACGATGATTCATACGGTGGCCTATACATGGCGTCATTCTCCTACGCTGTTTGTATTTACTGTACCCATTTTTTATTTTTTGATATCAAAGCAATATAGAAATCTACTAGCTGCACATTATCCAGTATTAGAAAGAACCATAATCCATAATTCCAGTGAAGTGTAGGGAGAGGAGACACAAATTAATGGAAGAAAAAAGAAGAAAGAAAAAAGAAACCTCTTTTAAAACTAATGAAATCCAATATTCACATCCATTAAGCAGGTTATTGTATATTTCTGCATTGTCAAATCATGACTGCACGTCAATCTTCTCTCATATTTTTCTTCTTATATAAACAATTTGCTGTGTCCGCATTCAGCAGGAGGACATTGTGTGTTCCTCCTCTACACATGGCTTGCAGTTTGCACAGGTTCGAATTATTTATAAACTTTCGAACGGCAGGAAAACATATTGTCAACAAATGCCACTCACAACTGATATAAATGATTTATTTTTCATTTCCTTTTTAATTTGTATGTATACATTTGCTCTCTGTTAACAGAGCTTAGTAGCTCCGTGAACCCAAGAGCTTAAGAGTACTGAACTGACCTATCAAAAGTAGTATTAACTATGCGGAGCTTGTGCACTAAATAAATACTTCAGAAACTACAACCTCTAAATTTCAGAATTGGACTACATTAATTACATGCCTGTATTAAGTTTTAAACTGATTTTCTCTTCATTTGCACCATCACCCCGAGCTCCGAAGAAACTTCTGGAAAAGATCTCCCAACTCAAAGCGAAGCCGTCTCCCATTCTTTCCTTCCACCCAATAGCAATTTACAAAACCCAGCTTCACTATGCAAAGCTCAGCCGCTCACGAATATCCACCAATTTAGGACCCATTAGAAAAACATATCTATTATGATACGGGATCTATATTTTACTATTCACGCTAATGTTATTATATTTGCAAGCTGAAACATGGAACCTATAATATTTTGGATAATTCTCTACTTTTTCCTCCCTCGATCAATTGAGTTGACTTATGAGCAGGTACAGTTGCATGTACAGCATTTTTTAAAAAAGACACGTGAAAGATGGCAAACATACATGTGAGTAACGCGGAGTTGGCTTGCGTGATACTGGTCCGATGCCCTTGCCATTGGCACAATGTATATATATATATACACTTTTTTATTCACATACAATCAAATAAGAAGGAAAGTTTACACACGCATGTGTGTTGTGCGTCTGGTAGATACACGTGCCTTATATAGGCAAAGTGACATTTGCAATTAAATTCAATGTTAGGTTGCCATCAGCTGTTATCTTTGGAATGACACTTCTTCTTTATTGAAACTTTCAGTTTATTGCTCTTTAGGCACATTCGTGAAAACGGGGACTGAGAATGTAGCGACCATGGCCTTGTCTTAGCTACGATCCCTATGATGCAACAGGAAAACCAGGGGAAAATCTTGATCAATATGCCAGATCATTATTCTAGCCTGCACTCAGATCAGTGGGAAATAACTTGAGACTTCGGTCCGTTACGATTACATGAGTACAATTCTTGTTAAAATTACCAAACATCAATGCCGCAGGAGAGATTCGAACACGCGACCTTGGAGATGCTGGCCTAACACCTTAGACCACACGATTCTCGGCCAGGTCTAAATGCGACAAATTATAGAATCTGCCAGACTTGCCGAAAAAACAAACAGTTTCAATGTACATGACTCAACAATTCTTCTTCTTCTCTGGAAATTGTACAAATCGAACACTGACAGTAATAATAATAATAAGAAAAAAACACAGGAAAGGTAGGGACACGTTAAAGGAAATGAAAAATCCGCTTGCGACAAACAAAAAGAAAACTCTCACACAGAACTTTACAAAACAAATGCAATCGCAACGATGCCAAATTGGAAACTGCAACACATTTTTCATAAAAGAAAATAAACGAGCATTGGAACGCCTACACTTCACAGCTTTTTTTTTTTTTTTTTTTTTTACAACACATGCAATATCGGAAACGCAATGATGAAGATCCTTTATGAAGAGTCACGATTGTAGCTGTTTCAAGGTGATTGCGTTATCAAGAGAGATAACAGTGTCGTGATAGAAGTGTCATAACAAAATGTTTCAACCAGAAGCAGTAGATAGGTTTTATTTTCTTTGTTTCAACATCTATAAACCTCTCCACTACAGAAAGAACTTATCACATAACTTTCACTCAGTTTTAAGCTTTCTGGCAGTGTAGTCATATTTTTAGCACAAAAGTCACATTTGCTTTTAATTAACCCCGCCAATGATTATTAATTATCATTTTCTAACATTAAAAGAATATTCTTTTATCAAAAAAAAAAAAAAAAGGAAGAACTCTTGTTTCACAAATTACAGATGGCAGTATCAGACCATTCTGTTACATTGCCTTCACTCACATGTAAGTAATTATTAAAAGATTATCACAAACAAAGCATTTTTTTCGTTTGGATTCCTAACGCAACAATAGCTTGTTCTAATCAAAATATCAAGTTTACTGTTCTAATCCAGCCAGTCATAGTTCATTATCTCTACAGATCGTTAGGCATTATTTAAATATACTTTTTTTTTATCCATCAACTTGTGGAGCTCAGAAAATAGTTCTCGTAGTAAAGTTTTTTTTTTTTTTTTAACTTCCACTAGTGGCAATATTCCATGATTTCTTCTTCGGAATCAATTCCCTTCTTTACTCTCAGGGCGGCTTTTCATACAGGTGTTCGCTGAGTGTTTTGCTAGCGCGTGCATAAAAAGCCGGCCTTAGTCTACGAGTCAGATTAGATAATTATAGGTAACGAATTCGCGTTCTCTCCATGTTTTTTTAGTGCCAGTCGAGCCGAACCAATAAATACGCTTTTAATATATTATGGACCAATAAAATTTAGTATCAGATGATCAACTTGCACTCCATGCTTTCTCCATGTCGAACGCAAAAGCAATCATCGCATACCAATATCATTTTATTCCTAGTTTGTAAGCATTGACTCCAGGTGGCTTGAAAGAGTTTCAGAACGGATTTTGCTATCTATATATTTTTTTATTTATGACCCGAGATTAAACTATTTTGTACAACTGGTCCGTAGTCTGCTTTTCTCCATTGTAATTTCCTTTAGGCCAGCTTTTCATACAGACGATCGCTGCGTGTTTGGCTTGCGATTTGGCTGAATAGCCAATTGAAACACGTGTTTTAAGTACGTGTTCTAACGTGTAACATGAGTTTATATTTATTAATCATAGAAAACGCAAGGAAAGCAAGCGCCTGCAAGAAAAGCCGACCTTACTTTACAATATGTAAGAACATAATCTATTTCTTTGATTTCCCATCTTAATTTCACAATGTTTAATTTCCTTGATTTTATGAAAGAATAACTCTTCTTATTAACTATTAGCTTTGAAGACAGAGATACCACATCTGCTCTACGAGGTACACACAAAAAGTCCGTTCATTTTTGCTCTTTTTCAAAGAAGAGAGGACAGTATACTCTTACCGACAGTGCTGTTCGGAAATAGGTTCTTGAAGTTACTAGCGATCAACAATCAACTAAATATTTACCAAGGTCTCGACGCCCCATTGTTCACACCAGTGCAGAAAACATAGCTCGTGTTGTTTAGGCCCTGGTCATAGAAGACAGCAGGCCAACTATTTGAGGATGTCTGCAACCACAGGATTCTACAGGGCCATTGTCAAAAGAATTTTGACAGAACACTTGAAGTTACTAGCGTTCAGTTCACGTTAGCTTTCTCGAGAGATGGATGTTGAGAAAAAGGCCTCACACATGGCAGTTTACAGTGGTCTGTTACAAGGAACAATTGTTGGAGTCTGTGCAAGGATATTTTGGAACATCCTTTGAGTCTGTGATGACAATGGATTAAACTTTTCCTCCTCTCTTCAATCCAGAAACAAAAGAGGTACTCTAAGCCATGGAAAGACAGTACTCTACAGTAAAATCAAGTGACCAATTCAGGATTATCATGAGGAGGGGTCGCAGGTGGAATTGACCAGGGGGATTTTCTTTTAAAGTATAATCTTATCATACTTCCTCTCATATTGCTGTTATCATGGAATTTATCCACAAAAATTGATGTTTCCAGATAAATTAGATTTGTCTGGAAACAAATCCGTTTCTAAGATAAATTGTTGAAATAATAATATTTAAAAAAAAAATGCTTTCCCTTGAGGAGACGGCGACAAATCCGCCACCGGTGAAATCCATCATTTCAGGACAGTGCCAGAAACAGCTTTTTCCACAGACTAATCCAGAAACAAAGCTTAAACTTGGAAGCTTAAAATTTTGCACAGTTATAACCTAAGGTCTAATTAAATACATATCCTTATTCACATACAAGAAAATTTCTTTACTTAAAAAAAAAAAAAAGGACGAACGCGCTACGGACTTTAATTATGCAATTTATGACAGGGAAACTTGACGAGAACGATATGTAATCAGTTCGCCTTGCCCTTCACGTTATTGTCTTCAACATGACATGTGGCAATAACAATTAAAAGATAAGAACACACTCAAGTGTGAGTCATACCTGTAGTGATTTTGCTCGCAATACGATTTCTATTTTCTCCCATCTCAATGTGGAGATTGAGATTATACCTACATTTTAAATAAACCATTCCTTCATATGGTATCTTTTAGAATATCATAGCCTCTATTACTTTAACAATACCATCCTCTTTCTTATCGTTACTACTTTTAATTTGAAATCATGTAAGCAGATTTGAACTACTAGAAATAGAATGTGAGGAGGAACAGAGGTTGAATACGATAAACCAGTTTGATTGACTCGACCATGAATTCATACAATCGGATTTCATAACAACATCGGGATAACCCTTTTTGTTGTTATTAATGTAATATTAAAATTTAGGCCTGAAATCATTCCATCGTGGACCGCACACTTTAAAGGCGCTATATGAGTCATCCATACATTATACAAACTTTACCATCATTGTACAGTCACTGAAAAATGTATTACGGGAACACAGCAATTGTTTTTTTTATGTAACTTATATTTATGGACTAGATAGAGGTACCTATGGCCTGAACTTGTCACTTGTAATCAGACATTTCACGGCTTAGGCATACCTGAGCGACTCACCAATAAATATAAGTGAAATAAAAGAAAAACTAAATACTCTGTTTCTGTAGTATCTTTTTCCATGACTGTACACGTAAGATGTTCAGATTCCCACGTTTTCCATCAGTCACTGTTTAATTTACTGAGATTCCAAAGCTTTACTTTTCATTAAATATATATATATCTACGGAATTTGCTAATTTCACTCAATGCAAGAGACAGGCGGAAGAACATGAAAAATCATACGTCACCGGTTTTACAAACTGCATCTTAGGTTTTAAATAATTTAGTAGACAGAAACTTAATTTGCTACCCCCAACGTCATCGTTATTTTTTCTGAGAAAAATCGAGTGTTGGTTTTGTCATTCCTGCATTGTCACTCTCGTTTTCTTTAGAGCCTAGTATCGCCTTTCTGTACAGGTTAAGGAAATACAAGTAATCTCATAACACTTTTTCTTCTTTTGAAAGCATAGAACTTTGTAAAACCACAAGCGTGCTCAAAAGCGAAGCAAGTAGATATACGTCACGCTTCACGTGGAGCCATCTATTTTTTTTTTTCCAAACCTCTAAACTTCGAAAATTTTTTATTTTTATAAAAAAAAAAAAGGGGGGGGGAACTGCTACGGAAGTGAACATGGTATAGCATAGTATCCAAGCACAAGAGAGTGAAGTGTTTTTGAGCTTTGGGAATAATACTCCACAAAATGTCGGAAGGAAAAAAAGGAGACAAAGATGCGCCTGTAGAAGTGATAATGAAAGCTATCAACAACTTTAAATGGCTGTCATTAACGAACATAAAAGTGTTACAAAACCAAAGAAATCGTTTCGTGAAAGGAAAATTTTCTGGTGTTCAATCCAACGGTCCTTTATTTACGAAAGAACAGAGGCTAAAAAGTAAGGACACTGCTGTATACACAAGACTCTTGATAACATCCACGCACCTCTTATTAGACTGCATTAAATCCACGTATAGCCCAGTCAATAACGACCCCAAAACATCAAATTTCGGGTAAAGTTAATTTTTACCCTATTGATAGACTAAATATTATATTGTTATTTCCTCGGTAAACCCAATTATCTACTTTACATCTTGTAGTAGATGTAATCCCATTACATCTACTTCATTCGCATATTACATGATCAATTATTCATATCTTAGGACTCATTTTCAAACCCGCTTGCGTTACTTGCGTTTAGGATGAATAGCCAGTTGAAACACATGGTGCTTCCTGGTGTAGTTTTACTGCGTGTTGCACCACGTGTTTCAATTGACTATTCACCCAAAATCGCAAGCAACGCAAGTGGGCTTGAAAATGAGCCCTTACTACAGTAAGTCACATTGTTCGCGATGATTGTGCAGTCGTGTCGCACGCCAAACATTTTTGCTTTTTCTCCCCCCCCCCAATCCTCAGCGTTAGCCATCGCACATAAATAAATAAAACTGTATATCAGTAGATTCAAAAAAGTATGGGGTATAGATAGCTTTCATATGAATTTTTATATTAAAAAGATATAGCGCAAAAGTTAAAAAAGTTTCAAGGTAAAAATAAAAATCCTACTTGATCCACATATTTTCTTAAAATTATCAAAAAACTATTTTGGGTTTAACGTAAATACGAAGAGAACCAATATTATAGCCCCATTCAATTAGAAACAAAAAAAAAAAAAGGCTGAACTTGATCCGATCATTAGTAACAGAGATAATGGCTATCCCGTAAATACTGGCATTTTGAACCTTTGAGGAAGGGGGGGCAGGGGGAAGAGTTCCAGGGAGATTGATCCATTTCTGGCTCTCGAATAATGTACGCCATCTCTCCATAGAAACGATCTTTTAGTTTCTACTTACATAGTTCTCTTCTATCCACCCAGACTTTATCCAAATAAACATCTTTTTTTGAAGAAAAAAAAAAGACAAGGAGAAAAATGTGGTTTAAATTCCCTTCGTAGAACAATGAGAAGGCGATTTGGGCTGTTAGACGTGGCATGAAAAAAAAAAAATGGGGGAAGACGGGAGAAGAAGTAAAGAATAAAACAGAAGTTTAGTTCCCAGAGGTTTCCGGGACGACCAAGGGACATTAAACCATGTGGTTGGTAGGGAAATACCTATTCAGTTTCATTGGTATCAGAGCTCAAGTTTGGCCTGCGCCAGAGATGCCTAAACGATTGAAAACAAATTCAATTTAGAGCTCAAGCACGATTGTGCAAATTACGGGGAATTTCAGAGAAAAATAAAAGGATTCGTTCGCACAGGCTACACTACTCGAAGCAATGTACACATTTGCATTTCGAGTGACCACTGCATTCTTGTTATTCGACCGATCAGTGCAAGTACCTGGTACATGTAATGTAACTCAATGCAAACTAATACTATCTCCTCTTGTTTCTGAACCAGCGCAGCTTAATACAGACAACTGACAGGCGTATTGCGTTCCCAGTGCATTCGTGAGAAAAGAGATTGCAGATGGCGTAACGTGCGTGCAGAAAGAAACTTCCGCCTGTCCGTTCGATGGAAAGCTGCAACTGGTTGCATGAATTTGTGTGTGTGTGTGTGTGTGTGTGTGCGTGAGAGAGAGAGAGAGAGAGATGTCACACAGGTTGGCACTGTCCTGCAATTCCTAAAGCCTGTCTTACATGCGATTCAATAAACATAGAATCAAATTCTTGAACAACCAGTTGGATGAGTGCGTACACGATCTAACTAAAAAAATCAAAGGGTTGTATCCAAGTAGTGTTGAAAATGTGAAATGAAAGTGAAGGAGCCAAAGGTACCTGAGTCAATTTGCACCTTCTGTGTTGAAAACGGGCACATGGAATGAATGTTAAACATGATGTGCACCGAGTGTAATAATAATAATAATAATAAAATAACCTGACTTTAACAGCTGCGGTTCCGTAGATGGTGTTGCCTCGAACATCGACTTTTTATTGTTTTATTCAACACTCTTTTCAATTCTTATAAGGTTTTATTTATTTCCGGTTACAGACACTTTTATAAACATCTAGCGACAACTAACAATCCAAAGTGAAAATCCATATTTTATTATTATTATTGCGTTAAATACGCACTCCAGTCGATCAAGATGGCGCCATGTGGAGGAATAATAATTGTGACGCGTATTTTGCTACAAGAGCACGGAAAGTATCTCGAGCGAGGGATAGCCAGCGAAGAGGAGTTATTTAAAGTCAGGTTCGGTATATATTTTTAATTATACGCAATGAACATCTCTCTTCGACCTAAGCCGCAAGGATATAGTTCCCACTTCACAGCAATAATTATTCACTTCTTTTAACGCCAATCTGATGTTTCCAAGTCACACAAATATCTCATTTCTCCTGTAAATTTTGGAAAATGGCACCACCACCTTCGAAACTGCACACACTTTAACTAACCAGTCTTCGCCCAACGACAATATATCCGCGGTTTTTGTAGCAAAGTACGTAATTCATAACACGAAGTGATACCATTTATAGTATTTCTTCATATTTGCATGTACTGAGTGCGTATTTGAAATATGGTTATTCGTAACTCATTTTGGGTTGCTAGCCATTGGTAGGGGATTATGAAATATTTGCAACAGAATAAGTGGTATAAAGCGAACATACGGCAAAATATGGCACAATAGCTGGTTGCCATATAACATGCACCGCAGCAAGTACCAACGCTTTTCTACAAGTCCTTCAAATCACTATCATATATACGATGTCATTTCAAGAGGGACTATAACAGAAACATTTATTTTGTGCCAATTAATTATTTTCGATGCATGAACATTTCTTTGAGATTGTTGTTGGGTTAGGGTAAAGCACGTGCACGATAGTTACTTGGATAGATGGAGAAACTTTACTTTATGACCAGGAAATTCCGCCAACTATTGAGCCATACGTACGCTCTATACAACTTATTCTCTTGCAAATAAAAATCGCAGATACTTCTATAAACACCTAGCTGTAGTGGGCAATAGTAAAAGTGTTACGAAAAGCACTGTCATTATTATTCGTTCAATATGCACTCAAGTTGATCAACATAACAAACATGGCGGGATAGATTTATTTGCGTTCATTAGAACAGGTACATGTGGATTGTAGGGGTGCGGAGGAATATTAATGACGTGACGTTGTGTTATGAATAACACATGATTTGCTACAAAAATCATGGCCACAATGTTACGTAAGCAAAGGCGGGTTAAAGAAGGTTAGATTTTTTCATTCTACGCGATGCACGGTTTAATATGCTCGCTCACCAACGTGGAAGCAGCCAAGCAGTCCCAAGTAGTTTTCGCTACTTCACTCGCTATTCCATGACTCGAAACTTTATTACATTTTAAGTTACAACACTTCCATACACGTTGGAAAATATTACTTTTTTATTTTCAGGCCGTAAAGTAAAGTGTACCCTGATTCTTCTACGTTTGTAGCAATTTTCAACTTCCGACATACAGTAAATAAAAACTCGACCTTTCCACTTAAATTATGAACAACTAGATGTCACTTGAAATATTAACATCCCACTGCTTCAAAATACAATTCAATACTTTATTGGGAATTATAGTAGGTCCTATATCAATTTATACTGCAATAGTGATTGTACAAAAACTACAGAATAGACATCAGGTAAACTTTACCTCAGCAAGATGCGATGTAATTTCCTGTAGAGATATTTTATTTTAATTTTCTGATCATATCTTCATTTCATATAATAAAAACAAGGGCTTTACACAATGTAAACCTGCCCCATGTCAACGTTTTAATTTTCAGCGCTCCTAAAGCACAGTAGTCGTCACATGCTCACGTCACGTGGGATGTGATTGGTAAATCACTGCGTTGAACTCAAGGAAAAACAGGACAGGTTCTAAATAGGATTTATTGGATGAGAAGACTTGAATTCAAGAGATTTCGTGCGTGGAGTTCATGATTCGTGACGTCATTTTGATCAAATTTCTTGTTCAACGACTTGTTCGAGCTCTATCGAATGGTGTACGAGGGGCTTTACCCTTCAGTGCAAGTAGTATCTACATGGAAAGCGAGGAATCCCTAAAGAATTTTAATTCCAGCAGGAGTTCACTTAGTCACTATCAAAGATGTTCAAATAGAGGATTTGCTTGTATCTCTCTCATGCGCAGAGAAAGAATGAAGCCCCCAAACAACTGAACATCGACCAGCGACGTACCTGATTGGTTTGCGGAACAACTAGAGAGCTTGTTGCCATCCTTGTTAGCCGAAAACAATGTTTTTGATTAGAG
>JAGDQP010057564.1:0-12722 GCA_022664845.1 Lepisma saccharinum | reverse complement strand
TTATAAGGAAAACACAATTATATATGCAGCTAGATATATTACTTTATATGGAGCGAAAACAATGTTAAGATACAGACATTTTGGATTAAAATATGAGAAACACATTATAAAATCTTGATGCGAGTGACAAAGGATATACAAATTTCTTATTCTTAATATTTATACCCCAGTAACACACAAACGATGAGAAACTGTGGATTGAACATTAGTCTCGCTACGTAATTTTAACGTTGTATATGTACCTAAATGTTGGCCTGTTTAACGGTTTATTCGTCGTTTAGAATCAATGTACAGAAGTCTTCAACGTCAAGAAGTGGAGTATTTTGGATTTTTTTTCGTTGTATTTGCCCACCTGTTCAAGAGCTCAAGATCATATTTTTCATTTAACCAAAATTGAGCATTGAACTTCATGACGGAGTGTTACTCACCACAGTTGCTGTCCTTATCCATTTCTTTCACGTTGAGATATTGATTTTGTTTGTAAATTTTCCACTGTCTGCAGCGGGCTTTGAAGCTTGAACTTTCTACATTCGTCGTTTATAACTCGTCACTGTAACTACTCGGCTACGAAGGACCCTCAAACTCATTAATATTTTACTGTTATTTTTATGTTACGAAGACTTTTTCTGAAGTAAAAGACAACTCGTTCGACATAGAAAGTATTCACCTCAGAATTTGACGCCAGACCCATCTCTTATCGTTGCCGTAAACTAGAGTGGATCGTGTAAAAATAAAAAAGCTGTATTTCTCAGCTGTGTTGACTTCGCCCAATCTGGCCACCCCCCCCCCACGCCTTCGGTATTTCTACAACAAAAGATCCCCATTGCCCCTCCCAAGCGGATTTTACTCACTAACGCTAGTAAAAAATCAAACCAGAGTCAATCGGAGGGGTTTATAATGCCATAGGGTTGTGGGGTTAGGTTAGGTGATCATTGAACTTTATAAAATTTGAAAATGCGTATATTTTTTTAAAAAAGAAGTTTTTTTAAAAATCACCCAACCGGGAACCGAACCCGGCTCGCCGGATTAGCTGTTCGATGCGTTAACCACAAAGCTACAGCGCCTACTTGCCAACGGTGGCTTGTCAGTGTTCTTTATGCACTACCGCCTCACGACACGCCCATGAGTGAAAACACGTGTCAAAACTGACGACGTCTTGTACGGTATACTTTCTACTTTGAATGACTCCTGTAAATACAACGGTTATCCTAATCCCATAAGGCCTCATTCAAAGTTGCCTGAAAGCTTTAAAACTAAATTCAATGCCATCTTATTGTTTTGTCATCTTTCAGCAGTGTTGTCAAATATCTGATGGGCCGAGATGAGAAGGAAAAATCAACAAACTAACACAAGATACAATCAGCAATCCTCGTGTCGAATTCCAGTCTATACTAGAGTGACCATTCACCTCGGTTCCCGAGAAGTTTCCTCTGATTAAGGTATTAATCCCAGGCTTTTTATCTCCACGGTTTGAAGAATAAATATCCTACGAAAATTTGTATTGTTTTTATTAGAATGAAACATTCGAAAACGACTTCTGAATTGGGCTACAAAACATACTCTTTTCAGGGGTCCTAATTTTGTATTCTCTACTTTTTCGCTAAATCCTTGAACTGTACTCTTTACATTATTTCTCATTTCGAAAATCATTTTAGGAATTTTCTGATTGACTTACACGCTCATTTCTAAAAGTATTAAGAATGTAGTATTTTTGTGTTGGGGGGGAGGGGGTTGAAAAGGTAGCCAAACTTACAGCTGCAACAAGGAAGAAGTGGAATTATCCCGACTCTCCCTGGAATCAATGGAAAAAATATGGTCACCTTAGCCAATACACATGAATTTAACTTCATTGAAAGTCATCGTAACATAGAAGGACTAGTAAAATATTAGTTATTATGCAGATCCTTCGTAGCCGAGTGGTTAGAGTGAGAAGCTACAAACGACGAGTGCGGAAAATTCCAGCTTTTAGCCCCACTGCAGACACGTGGAAAATTTACAGACTCAATGCTCTCTTTTGGTCTAATGCAAAACGTGGTTTTGAGCCGTTGAACACGAGGGCAAATACAACGTTTAAAAAAAATGTTGATCATCGTGCACTTCTTGCCGTTGAAGACTACATTGATTCTAAACGTAGAAAAAACCTGTTGAACAGGCGGACATTTAGGTACATATTCAACGTTAAAATTGCGTAGCGAGACTAAAATTGAATTCACCGCTTTTCAACGTTTCTGTGCTACTGTGGTAGATAATTGTTATCTATACGTATAAAAATTACAACTAACATTTATTTGTTCTTTATGTCTTTAAAAGAAAAGGACAAAACATATTTGTATGTGTTGTTCACTACTATAGCTTGATTTATTTCTTTAAATCAACAAGTATCTAAAGCGATTAAAGAAAAGAAACTTCTAATTCGTTACTGCTCGGTAAAAGAACACAAATTACGTTTGCTTATAATAGAACTTGTCATTTTTACCAACATAATAAGTAATTACACTGAAGTGCCAAAAGTAATGGAATAGCGGGAGGGAACTAGTTGACGGAGCGGTAACATCGCGGCAAACCGGTTGAATGATAATGATAAAATTAAGAGTATGGACTGTAACAGCACTATGGCCTATGCCCGTCCCGATCCGGTTGAATGATGCGAAGCAGTTGTAGTGTGGTCAGTTGGACTTGTATGAGCGCTGTGATACGTCGTATATCGTGGTGATGCAAGCCAAATGGGAATTATATCGGCGTTTGAGCACGGGATGATAGTTGTTTCTAGAAGAATGGGGCATGAGATTTCAGAAACTGTCCGGACATTGAACTTTACTCATTCCACAGTGTCAAGGGTGGACCGTGAGTACCGCATTGGAGGCATTACGACCCATCAGGGACAACGCAGTGGACACCCACGGGTGCTGAATGACCGCGACCGGCGACGTCTGGGGATACTCGTCCGCACAAACAGACAAGCAACAGCCCGTGATCTGACAGCAGAAATCAATGCAGGACGTCCCAGGAACGTGTCTCAGACATCAATGCATGATTTGAACCCTAGATCGCCGGAAATGAACCCTATCGAGCAAGTGTGGGATATCATCGAGCTATTTGTGCACAGGATCTGCAACCCCTCTCCACCTGCAACAACTACCGAATTATGGACAGCAATCGCGACTGCATGGCTGCACATCCCTCCAACGGACTACCAGTAAATTGTCGCGTCCCTGGTACGTTGGGTTGCCGCACTTTACCGTACCCGAGGGGGTACCACTCGTTGTTAGGCATGTATCCCATGACTTTTGGCACTTCAGTGTATTTTTCTCATGTTCTTTGCGCTATAGTCCAAAGTTGTCAATGCTAGTAGTAACCAAGATCCCTCCAAAATAGCAATCAAGTCTTTTAAAACGTTATTGTTTCCTCTGAAACATGTTGCGTTTTAAAATTCCTGGAATCGTGGCATAGTGCATGCAACTCGGAGTGAATATGCCTTCTCTATTTAAAAACATGCAAGTGAAGTAGCTGTATGCCGCAGGACTCCTCCCTGCCCATTGTAAATCTTACAGCGTTGTATGATGCACCATGCGTAGAGAAGAATCATGCGGTATGTAGCTACGCAACTTTCTTGTTTGTAAGTGGTGTATAGTTATCCTAGTTTCCTGTTGCATGTAGTATACCGCGCTGCAAGCCTCAAGGTCTGGTGGCCCCATATATCCCGTTCATATTAATCCGAGTTAATCGATATTGTGTTCCGTCGGGCTTTTACGAATCCATTCGTAAAATGTCTACGTCGATCACATTTGTAGTTCAGCTCAGCTTTGGAATTTTTAATGTGTAATTTGTATCAGCCTATTTTGCTAATCATGTTGATATGTGATTAGAGGTAAAAGAATTCAAGTATTTATAAAAAGTTGATTCATTTGAGATGTACTCACATATTCATATAAAATGGCCAATGGATAATTTTCTATACTGTAATAAACGATTTCTTAAAATTAAGGAAAATGTTCTTATCATTGCACTGAGATACAATTTTCTTAAAAATGAGATATTATAATTATCATCTAATTGAAAATAAGAACATGTCTTCTCAGAAATAAGATCACTGATCTTATTTCCAAAGCAGTACGCTCTCCTTTTTAGTTAAATAAAATTGCTGATGTGTCATAAAGAAAAGTATTTCTCGGTGCACCGATAAGAACATTTTTTCCCAATTTTAAGAAATCGTTTTTTTTACTGCGATAAGTTCAAATAGTTGAAGAATTTGGCAACAGTGAAGTAAATTATATACAAATGTGAACAAGTGGGGTGTTTATTTTAAATCTAAATTAAATTTAATTAAGATTTTCTTCGGCAAGAGGTATATAATGTCGTCTTGGAAATCGTTTCAAAACTTCTGCCGAGAAACTGTGTAACTAGCAAGGAGCAAGAATACAATGACAAATCAAAATCTAATGTAGTGCTGTGTCAATTTAATATGTGGCCACCACGCAAATAAAAAATATATTTGTATCTTTTCAATCCCCATATGTGTTATTCAAGTTTGTCACTATTCCATACCATTTTTAACAGTTACCATCTATTTTTAATTCTCCCTTTTTCTGGTTAATTAATTATTTTAGTGTTAACATTTCGTTTTAAAACTGTTTCGTAATTACATAACAATTTTCCTAAGGAAACACATACAATTTCTTAACTAGGTTTGCATAGCATAAAATGAAAACTTATTGGAAATGAAAAATCACAATATCGATGTTTAATGACCCCATAGAATTTTTAACATGCGTAACCTGACATATGCAAACTTTACCTGACGTTACTTAAAATGACCTCTGCAGATAAGGAATTGCATGACAGTGACAAATCATGGTTTTTCTTTGTTTCGTGCTCATAAATTCAAAGAATTCTAATTCACAACAATCTATCACATTTTTCCACAGATTGTTATCCCGCCCCTAATAAAGCAATAGAAAGTGACAAATCACACCTGTCATATGAGTACCAAATATAATATTTATTTCTTATGTTTCGTGAAACATTTTTCTTTTCAATTCATTTGTGTCATAATCAAACGTCTGTCCCGTAGACTACTGTGAATTTGCTAACGCATCTTTTTCAAAATGTTTTACAAACACATTTCTTCATAAATTAAATACTGGATTGATTGAATTGATATTAACGTCCGAAACGAGCTGGTGCGCTTCCAAGGACTGGACCTACTGTTTTTGGCATAGTGAGCTTCGAACCCTTACGGATCCTGGCGATACTTGAAGCCGTGACCACGCGCACAAAAAGCGCTAACCCGCTCGTTAAATATTGGAGACAGCAGTACAATGGATGTTGCAGGCTCTGACTTCCGCTCAAAATAGATGCAGCCAGAGTACTCATGGCTTACGTAATAGTTAGCAATCTTGCTTGTTTATCATTAGTGTAGTTTGATGAGCCATGGGTTATGGAGTATATTTATCTCTGTTGATCATGGATAGGTTGCAGAGTACAAAACGAAACTTCGCATTTCTGGCCTTTATAGTATCATAGTTACAGGTAGACCCTTCTTTAGGGCCCTTCTCATAGTTACAGGTAGGCCCTTCTCTAGGGCCCTTCTCATAGTTACAGGTAGGCCCTTCTCTAGAGCCATATGAGAAGGAAGCGGAATGCCTCTATAGAAAGCATCAGTCCCGCATCCGTCTTGTGGCACTGAGGAAGAAGGCTTTGGAAAACAACGATCAGGAAGATCAGCGTGATAAGGACGCTGTCTGAAGGGTCTCATTGCTGTCTGAAGAGGAACCACAATGATGTGCGGATTATAGAACGATTCTTTAAAGTAACAGATTTCTTTATTGTATACGTGATAATTTATTCTGCTGGAGGTACAAATTATATTGTCGATCTAACAGAATATTTTTTATAAATGACCACTTCTACAGAAAGTGGCCTGCGTCTTTTACAAGAACGTTCTATAGTCATCCAAATAACAGGGTGTTCTTTAAAAACAGTTTTCACTGTGAAGAATGCTAAAATACATCTAAAACACATTTGACTGCAAACACACTGTAGGGGCAGAATGATGAATAACTCCATCTACCAATTGGTCAATGCCCTTATATCATCTCGAGCGACAGTCGCAATGGCATGTCAACAGCTTTGGCACTCAAATTGATGTAAGAACAACCCGCTAACAACGTACAAAACAGTAACCACCCAAGGAGAAGGAACATTAAGTCAAATCACATCCCAATTTAATTCTAGTACCTCTCAACTTATCAGTGAACCCACTGCCTTCTGTGAGGTTTGATAGTAATTTACCAGTTCATGCCACCTGTGCATCGGGTATTAAGTTTCTCTTGTGCCGGAGAACATCGAAATTGGACGGTGAATGACTAGCGCAGTGTCGCTTTGTCGGATGAATAAAATTTTCAACTGTTGTGAGTAGATGAACGAGTCCATATGTGGAGGAAAGTACATAAGACTATGAATCTACGCAATCATCAATTTGTTGTGCAAGCTGGTGATTACTCTGTAATGGCGTGAGTGTGTTCTGTTGTAGCACACAAATTCAGATATTGAAGCAGATAATGTGTACCACTTCTAGTCACACTTCTCGGTGAGAATAGTTTGTAAACTCACAAAATAACGTATTTTGGGAACGTTGGATGTAATTCTCTTTTAACTTCTAATTATGTAACAGACAGCCAGTTATGATCTACACCCGTCACATATCTAAAGAACCAATGAGACTGCAGCCCCATATCGGGCACGAGTGATGCAGAACTAAATGAATGAAAACTCTTCTGACATCCAAGAACTCACTTGCCCAATTTGAACTCTATTGAACACTTACGGAACGTTGAGTGGATTTCACTCAATGCTTTGCGCCCGACAAATACAACTACGCTATGGACAAAAAAACTTGGTAAACTTTATTTTTATATGGGCCAGTCTGGTAACTTTAGACTTCGGCCCGTCACAATTCGCCTTTAGCTGTTAATGTTAAAATCCACACCCATGCCCCGCCGGGACTCGAACCCGAGACCTTCGAGCCGATGGCCTACCGCCGCAGACCGCTCGGCTACCCGACCGGCACGCTGTGGACAACTATTGAGTTTACCTAGAAGTTTAAGCACTGGAATCAGAACATCTAAAATGGCGACAAACCAGATTCATGAATGAACAAGGAATCTGAATGAATACTGTGTATGATTTGAACCTGCGCCACTTCTGTTCTATCAAACCCCAGACAGAGTCCTTCGCCACGCGACCAAGTATTCTGCGTAAAAGTTTATTAGAAACTTGATTTGATACAGAGTTAGTATTCGAAATGAACCATAATATAATTTGATTAAATTCTAGATTCAATTTCCTAATTATATTAATTGCAAGGCATATATAAATGTGCTTTCTGTGAGTCAGGACACTGATTTACATTCGGTGTGGTCTATTGAACGGAATAGTTCACAGTCCACTTAAAGTAAAATTGTACTTAAAGTAATGTAGTACACAGTCCACTTAAAGTATTCTTAGAAGCTTGTAAGACCTCGAGGTGAACGAGAGGTTAACGCGCTCGCTTTCTGTGCCCTTGTTCACGCGTTAAATTTCCGCCTAGGTCCATTGAACAGAGTGGTTACGAACAGGGGTGTGCTGGATGAGGCTCGCACGGTTGATAAATATTTGTATTTGTTCCGAGCCCTTTGTTAAAACTGCTGGTGAGGAAAAAAATCAAATGAACGTACTTTTCTAATTTAAGCATGTCCTATAACAGTCATTCACAAAGTTCCCATTATTGAGCATAAGGACAATATGCCACTGTTGAATCGCTATGCAAAAACAGTAGCATGAATAATATGTTCACTGTATGCTTCACAGAGCGTGTGTATATATATGTGTGTATTTGGTGATTTTTCCGTGCGTTTAATGACTTGTAAAGGAAGGATATTTGTAGCGATTTAATTCAGACAGGGGTTGAGGGAAAATGTGTTGTATGTGTATTTTCCCTTCAGAGCCCTTTGTTAAATTATTTGTAGCACACCTCTGGTTACGAACCCACTTTACCAGAAATTGTAGGTCCTTCCCTCAGATGCTCGCCAGTTTGTTTAGAACGATAACAGTTCAATTAGAAGTTAATATTGCTTAGGACACATTGATCACTATTAAGAGAAGTGAGTGTATACATTAGCTTCAACGGTTTTCTTTCTAGTTTCATATCTAACTTACAATGCTGTAACATAATTTACAGTTTGATATATATATATCTAGCACTGGAATAATAAGCATATAAATGTCCAACATTTAAAATGTGTCGATATATTTTATACTTTGTCTGAAAATTAATAGGTAATTTAAAATATGACACAACAAAAGAACATTTATGCCGAGCGGCCGTAGCTCAGTTGGTAGGTTCTCTCGCGGTGTTGGCGAGAGAAAGACTGCTGCTGCTAACAGGTTGTAACGAAAAGATTGCAGTTTTGTGTCTTTTCTAGTACGTTAGCAAGACTGGATTTGGCGATTGAAGATTCTAATTTAGATATATTCAGAGAAATAGAAGAAATAAAATTTCTGTTACGAGAGTTCGTAGATCGTTGGCTTCGCATTCGGAAGATCCTAGTTTCAATACCAGTAGCTGACTTCCCTGACTAACGTGAAGTTTTTCCAGAGTTTTCTCTGTTATACCAGGCAAATGCCGGGTCGTACCTTCAACTTAGATCCTAACTAATTCCTTCTTGCATTCTTTCCCTATCGTATCCTGGCCTGAGCTAAAAGCCTTAAATGGATTCAATTCAATTTTTTTTTTCTATGAATATTTCACCTTGTACCCACCACTCGCACTTTTCTGAGAAAAATATAAAGTTAAGGAAATCATTGAAACAATTTGTGTGCTCTCTTTATTAAATGAGTTGTGAGGATGAACTCTATAAATCTGTACTTTTTATTCTTCTAAATTCATTGATCAATGTGCTAGTAATTTGATAATATATGTAATTTTCTTTTACAGAAATACAATTCAGTTACCAAATCTCTCTCTCTCTCTCTCTCTTTTTTTTAGAAAAAAAGCAAAGATTCCGATCCATCTTTTAATTCGAATCCCCTTTCATTTCCCGTTCTTAATGCAATAATAATGAACGGGTGAAAATAAAAAAGCACTGGCCTTATTAGGATTTCTCTCTCCCTCACGAACACCGGCAAGCTATATGTAGCACATGAAGTCTTCAGATTTGCAGAGAGCGGGAAAAAATGTAATTATCTTGAATTCAGATGCGCGCTTTATAATAGCCATTCATTTTAAGTTTATCCAATTAGTATAGAACAAACGATTCATCTTCAGCGCTAGGAGAGACTGCCATTTCTCACGAAAATGTCTTTAATAATTTAAACAAAATACCTCTAATTCAACCGAATCAATACTTGCTTCTCTGCATTATTCATCCTCAGCGTTTAACACATTAATCAGCTTCTAGACTTACACTGGTTTTCTATGACGGTTTGTGTTTCTGTTCTAAGATTTTTTTATGTCATTCTTTTGTTCTTCAGGTATTAAAGAAATTAAAATGTTAGAATTAGTACAAATACGCGTAAAGATTGTGATTTCCGCGTAATAACTAAGTGGAAAAGGGAAAATACTTCTTTAAAAATTAAATTGCTCACTGGTGGAAAGTGAGAAGTAACTCAAAAGATCGCAAGCAGGGAATACCAAAATGAACTATGTTATAGAACATATTTATGAAAGCAAAATACATGAAAAGGTTATACTAGTTCACAATTCAGACACAGGGGATCAGTAGTACAGCGCTCTAGAGATTAACATAGACATCTTGCAGTATACTGAAGAAATGTAGGTGTGATCAGGTGTAGTGTCGAACGGCGCGTCGTGCCGTGAAGACAGAATCGCGCCAACTTTGTACAGCGAGCGAAGAAAGTTCCTGAAATGCAAACTGCTGAACATAGGCAACACACTATACACAACATTTTCCCTTCATCAGTTCTGATAAGCAAAAAAATATAGTTTCCTCCCCCTCCACCATGCAGACTTCGCTCAAGCAGCGATTGGAAAAAGCTATACACAGAGAGAGACACGCCCCCTTCCCTGCTGAAACTTACTTCTTCGGCCAAAAGCATGAGCTTCAAAACTATAAAAGAACTTCGGTAAATAATAAAAAGCATTTCACCCATCACGAACGTTTGAAAATATTAAATGAACACTCCAATTGACTAAGAAATAACACAATGAGACTTTAAATTGCATTTATAAAGACAAAAAATATATTTTAAGTTTTGCAATGGAGACTATCATTCATTACTGACGGAAGGTATAGTAATTGTGCAACGATTCTTCAGCGCTGTCTGTGGCGTAATGGAATAATGCGTCGAAATAAAGAGTTTCAGAGTAGAATTTGAGGTCATTGTTTCGAGCCCACTCATATTATAATTACTTTCTTCGTACTTTCATTTTGAATATTACATTTTTTAGTATAATTTAAATAAAAATATGACTGAATGTAAACCTGACATTTTTTTTTTCATTTGCTTAGTTTTCTCCATTGCCACTACATATTTTCATTTCGGCCTGAGCCTCAGATGCCTAAAGACCTTAAAATAATTAAAATCCAACTTATTTTCATTGAATTATATTTATGGCTTTTAGGCATCTGAGGATCAGGCCGGGATAGGAAAGGGAAAGGATTCGGAAAGGTGTCGGCCAGGGCCTATGTTGAAGGTGCCATCCCGGCATTTGTCTTGGATGGTCGGCCGCTGGGATCGAACCCAGAATCTCCGGAATGCTACGTTAACGCTCTACCACTGAGCTACGGCAGCTCAGTAACTTATTTTCATATGGACTGTTTGTCCCTTCCCATAGATATATTAGTAACTACTAGTCACAAAAAGATTGGCCATACACCATAGGATTTCTCATGGTCTGAAACGGCGAGGAAAACTATGACTCCAAAACTGGAAAGACTTTTTCAATCGCTTAGAATTCTCCATTTGTCCCTCTCCCCAAAGATCTCAGTACCTACAAGTCCTCATGGTCTGAAAGGGTGATGAAATCGATGACTTTGACTCTTTTTCGATAGTTCTTAAAAGAACATTTGATTTTATACTAATGCTCTTTGGTGTTGTTTATAATAAAATCATTACTTTGCTTATTATTATTAATATTGTTTTAATTCTATATTCGGCAATGCAATTCACTCTTTTTTGTTCGTAGTAGAAGGAATAGCAAGCTGGTATTAACTTAGCCCTGCCGTGCACTAGGCGATCCGGTCACGCGACCAAGTCACGCACAAAATCTTAATGCTTTCTTATGGAGCACCGCACACTAGGCGACTTTGTCGCAGCGACGCGAATTGATCGTAGAGAGAATCACAATGTCCGGGATTCCGAAGGCGGCTTGATGGAGGAGCCAAAGTCGCTTTCCATGTATTCATCTAGATCACCGCCACTATGCGATTTTGTAGCTCGATTTGGAACAGAGTTGACAATGTTTTTATTCCCGACCTCTTTTTGCGACTACAAAGTTTCATCAATACCGAGTGGCAAACATCTTTGGTTTTGTTCATTACATTTGCTACATGATCACGACAGAGCTGAGTATAATATCTTGCTTCGAGCAGCAAAGCCCGCCCCCCCCCCCCCCTCCCCCCCCCCTTTTATATATATATATATATATACTGAAGTGCCAAAAGTCATGGGATACCTACCTAATAACGTGCGGGACCCTTTCGAGCACGGCGAAGTGCAGCAACTCAACGTGGCAGGAACGTGACAAGTCGCTGCTAATCCGTTGGATGGATGTGCAGCCATGAAGTCTCGATTGCCGTCCACAATTTGGTGGTTGTTGTGGTTGGAGGATCATGAGCACGAATAGCCCGCTCATTTATATCCAACATGTGCTCGATAGAGTTCATATCCGGCGATCTGGGAGCCCAAATCATGCGTTGGAAGTCAGAATGTTCCTCAATAGGGCCCATGTCTCGCACCCTATCATCCGCGCGTACCAATTGGAAACTGATCCATCTGTCCACGCTACACGTTGCCAGTTCTCTAAGGCACAATCCATGTGTTCCCGAGCTTATGTGAGGAGGGTAGATTTGAGGAGGGAGGAGGCAGGACAGATATCTCGTTCATGTCCAGACGTGGATAAGCGAAAACCTCCGAGTAAGTTGGGTGGACTACGATACCGATTTTGTATTTCAGGAACTTTCTTCGCTCGCTGTACAATGGGTCATTCACGAAATCCGTAATAAGGCCATAAATCAGCTGCTAGTGCATAGAAATTTTTGAAAAAAAAATGTTCATACCGAAGCATATGTGCCGAATCACGTGGTGATGCTTCTGAAATCAAGGGGCGTCTCGGAAATTCCTCTACGGGGGGGACAACTTCAAAATTTAAAATGGCAACAGGGGTTGATTTTGCCCCACTGCGCGTTCACCTTTCAAATGTGGAGCTATTCTCCTCACTAGCACATCAGTATCGGGCAAGTATCAGTAGCGGACAATTTGCTATTCCAAATTATGTTGTTATCCAAAATCGGTCAACACCTAATTGCAAATACTTGTATCGTTATTGATGCCGATCGGCAACGATATTGATCACTGAGCGCAATTTACTGTTTTACAAAAACGAAATTACGTATATTTTACAGTAGTTTTAGAAAAAAACGTGATCTTGTTTATATCCTATATTTATTATATTACGCGTCTTATTTTCTCGACTTCGTTTAAAGCCGAGATCCATCCATGAA
>JAGDQP010057562.1:2006-12722 GCA_022664845.1 Lepisma saccharinum | reverse complement strand
AAACACGAATGTTAAGGGTTAACAACCTAAAATAATTTGTAGCTTAACGGAAAATTGTAATGTTTTCACCATTTGATGAATTTCTCTGCATGTATTAGATAGGAACACCTGTTGTGGACGTAACTCATACTCAAGTATGAGAACAAGCCGGAGACAACCAAACAAGTGTATAATTGAAACTGAAGAAGAAATACAAAAGTAATACTATTTTCATTATACAAATGCATTTTAAAAGAACAAGGCCATGTAATTTAAGATATATAAATTGTGTGTAACATAGATTTAAGTAGCCAACACAAATGTATATGTGTATTTTTAAAAGTTAATTTATTTCTCCATCTTTTCAATAAGCAAGCGTGTTTAAAATATTGATTGCGACATGCCTCCAAAGTCTTGTAGTCTTCTAACGTAAGGGTATTAAATATCAAAGGCACGTAATAATTATAGATTCTTGAGTCAAATATGGAGACAAATTCTAATATAAATGAATACGTTATGCTGTTGATCGCATGTACTAATACCTCATTGAAGAAAACGCCACATATCTATAACTTTGTAAAATAATGTTTACTGGTAATTGGAATTCATATGGAGATTAGAAAAATAATGTGAACTACTTTAATAACCTGTTAGATTAATAAGGTGGTATTATGTTTAAATAAGTTGTTAGATTTTCATTTGCATTTAACACAGTTTCTATCCTTCTGTGAGTATATTCATACAGCATTCGAATAGTCTATTTGTACGATTTAAATGGCGTGACAGAAAATTTAAGACATAAAATACAATTATGTGTGTTGTTCGAAGCAGCAAAATATAGTTGAAATGTTTACATTCCCTGACTTCATGAAGGGATGTAAGTTCTACAATGCGCGACATTTAAGAGTTATCGGCCCTAGAACCGGCCTTAGTATGCGCGTAGAGTGGGAAGATTCCTGCACTTTTCTCTACTGAAGGACACTGAGTGGCAGACGGTTTACTTGGCATTCGGAAGATCCTATAATCTTTCCCAGTGATGGTACCAATTAGTAATACCTTCAAAGCTCAGGCCTGGCCGACTTTCTTTCCATCCTCTCCCCAACCCTACCCTAGTCTTCGTTTTAAAAGTCATAAAAATTTCAAATTTTACTGAAGAAAACTTAGTTCTGTGCGAGAGAAGAAGAAAGAAAAACTGACCCACTTTTATCCACTGAGAAACAGCGCAAGTACTTTCCCACCCTTGTGCTAAGACCGATTGTAGGGTTGATAACTCTTAAATGGCTAGCACTGATTAATGAACCTTAGTACCTATAATGAGTAGATGAGTTTCAAATGCATAACATGATACACAAAATATTTCACATTGTTTGGTTGACTGAAATAATGTAAATATCTGCATAATTCGGGTTATTTAAGTTAGTATAGCTCAGTCGGTAGAGCGTTAGTTTCATGTACAAAAGGCCTTGGTTCGAGCCTTATTTAAACAAAGTATTCTTACAAATTTCTCGACTATGTTTGTCATACAGCTTCTTTAGTTACCGGTGAATAATTATTTTGCTCTAATACACTTTAGAATCAAAAATAATTTTGACTGAGTAATAATATGAGTAATAATAATATAAATCTGAATAACTGTCATCGTGTGAATTTAAATAATTGTCTAAAAATGTGTCTGAACATTACTCGAAACGGAAGATTTCTGGTTTTCGTTAGCAACCTTAGTGGTAATTTGCATACAGCCAGTTGCCTGACTTATTTCAAAAAAGTTGTTAAAAAAAAATATCAGTGTATGTGATGAGCATTATTCTAATGTGTAATGTGTTTTTATTGGATACATGTTAAAAATGTTGAACTGAACTGCATTTTCTTTCACTTTTAAATTTATTTAAGAATAAGGGCTGCAATTGGCAATGAAACATCTCATCTGTTAAAAGAGAGCACTAAAATCCTTGAAATTTGAATTTTGAATTTCCAATATGAGCAGAAACTTGTAATATTTCTATTTGAAGGGTCCAGGAAAAAGAAAAACAGGTAAGTCAATTTGCTTCGAAATCTAGGAAAACTAAATTTTATTCCAGAAATTCCTGATTTTTACACAGTAGAACAAAACTTGTAGCGCAGATAATTCTTGAACAATCTGCAGCTTTCCTCATTTCATACTTCTCCTGAATCGAATGACACCACTAACTCGATTGCGCCAGAAAATTGACTTTCCCCTGCCCCTTCATTTGTTTCCAATTTTACCTATTATGGTAAAAGGGCGAGTGAACGTTCACAATAATTCACCGAAATAAATCGCTTGAGTCACAAATATGCACTACATTTGTCTATCAGACGAAATATTTAAGTGTTTATTTTTTTAACAATTTTCATGAGCTTTGATAGACTTGCGTAATTTGAGATACTTGATGGATTTAATACTCTGAGTGCACTAACTAAGCCCGTCAGAAGATGGATAAATCATTTCCTCGGCGTTCTCAACGTTCCCAAAAAGGGTTTGAAAAGCAAGCGTCAGGAAGTTTACTATGTTGTGAGGAAGTCCCTGCAAAAATCCGTCACAACTGACAATCTAGACAGAGTTCAAAGCTATTAATAGATAAATCAGTATACCATTAAGATTGAGCCTTTCTGTGTCTCTTTGAACTCAGGAAAAAACTGCTTGTTTCAGGTTATCAAAAATTTGTTAGAATAGGGCCCAAACAAAACTTTGTTTTCTCTCAACAAAAGTTTGTTTAAATGAATTAAATTGCAAGAAAGCACTGCAAAAAAAATATAATAACGCCGACCAGGAATTGAACTGAGATCTCAGTATTTTGTAGTCTGACACGTTACTTATATCGCTACTTTTCAACTTAGTTCGCCCTAAGCGGGTTTTCCTTGTTCAACTTGTTATACCTTTTTTAAACTTTGTGGAACTTGTTCTCTCTTAAATCTAAGTTAAAATCACACACAAACAAACATCCATGCCCGAGGCGGGATTCGAACCCACTATTTTGTAGTCGTTTACAGCAGGCACACTTCCTGGCTGGCATGTTTAGTTGTAATTATATGTAAGCCAAGCTTGAAACTTTAATATTACAAAATTGAATATTATTGCTTGTCAATTACAGAATTTAGAACATCAGTTAACAATTCTGGAGTCATTTGTTGTGGTTAAAATCTGGCTTATTTCTGAATATTTCATGTGCTTCTTACAAACGAATGAGTTTGAAACATATTTTGTTTGTTTGATGGAAAAAACAACGATTCTTAGTAAAAGCCGATTATGAGTTTTAGAACATATTTCTTACCCTGGTAATTGACGTAGAATACGAAGAAACGCTTTAATACGATATTGATTCTTATTAATAAACGTACAGTAGGCCTTACAGTACAGTATTATTGTATTTCTTTGCAGTTATTATGTCGGAAATGTTAAGTTCTAAAAGTTTTCCTATATGAGCTTGACTTCAGTCAACAAGCGTTGCGGGCTAGTAGGTAAGGTAAGGCATCGAGATTCCAACTAGCCAGCCCGTGTTTAAGTCTCCTCGGTACCCTTGTATTTTTTTCTTCACTGGTGCCAAACAAATTCGTTTCAACTAACTTTTGTTTAAAACAAATAAAACTTTGTTTGAGCCCGATTTGAATATTTATCTTGTTAACCACAAACAAGGATTTTTCTATGTGAAGATGACGTTAAATTAAAACGTCAACAGAGTTCGAGCCTATTAGTAAATAAGTCAGTACACTTTTATGATTGAGTCTTTGTGTGTCTTTAAAGATAACGTTCAACAGATTTCGAGACTATTACTAAAGTCACCTAAAGGCCGTAAAATAAAATTCAATTCAATATTAGTAAAGCCAGTACACCATTACGATTGAATCTTTGTGTCTCTCTTTAAAGATGACATTAAATGAAAACGTTACATTTATAGGCTCCACATAAGATTTAGGCTTCATCCTGTCTTATTATCAAGTTCTGTAAGCAATCCTGTAAGAAGTAAAGATCAGTGTATACAAATCTGGCCTTGATGTATCATTTTAGAATTCGCTGTGTGTAACTAACGGATAACCGCCGAATATCTCTGTTAGCGTGAGTGACTCATTTGGTCTGTTGCACAATAAATTAAAAGTACAAGTAAAAAGTACTAGTGAACCTGTTTGTAGTTAGTAAGAGTCTATTGCACACTAACACTAGAAAGTCTACAAATTACAACTTGTAAAAACAAAATGAAATTATTCTAGATTCTACAAGCGCACGTTGCTCAATGATAATGATACAAAATAGTCCAAAATTATTTATGCATTAGTCTATTTACTTCTAACGAATAATGTAAGTAAAAGTTAGTTTTGTTTACGGAGGTTATAGCGTCAAATCATATATTGTTATGGATATGGGAAGTGATAATCAAGTGCCGAGTTAAAATCCGATTGTGATATGACCCATAGGTTGCGTGCGACATAAAACGCTGGATATTTTTTTTAAATGTTTTTCCACTATAACTGTTTCTCACGCAGGTAACAAACTCTACATGTCAATTTTCTAGCGATTTTTACCCCCTCTAGGTTTGACTCTGGTTACTCTCTTGGATCGATCAACTAATGACACTATCTTATAGGTTACATAAAAGTAGTTTAACTATGTTAACCAAATGAAAATTATGTTTACTTCTTTTCCAATATAGTTTAATGTTAGGTAAACTAAGGTTTGAATACGTTTGTTCGTTTGTTCAGCATCCGGGAGAAGTTCTAATGTCCATTCCAAAAGGTAATTGAAAACATATCATAGCAAGTTTCCTCATACTTAGCCACCAGGAGTCTCGTATTGTAATTTACGATTGTAAGTCTACAGATAAACATAGAGAAAACAAAATACTTGATAACAAGCCGAAACACTTGGAATGAAAGAAATATATACATAACCATCAAGAATGAGAAAATAGAGAAAGTAAACAAATTTAAATACTTGGGAGGATATTTAACAAGTAAAAACGATGTCACGGAAGAAATAAAAAGTCACTTAGTATCGGACAACGCATGTCTCTATTCAGTGCAGAAACTCCTAACTTCGCGATTAATATCAAGGAAATTGAAATTGAATTTGAAAATATCCAGAATACTTTATTCTGTCAGTAATACTTTATGGTTACGAAAGTTGGAGTACGACCCTAGCAGATGAAGATGAATTATGTGTGTTTGAAAATAAGGTTTTGAAAAAGATATACGAGACGAGATGACAGGAGAACGGAGGAGACTGCATAATGAAGAACTCCACGGACTGTACGATTCACCAGATGTAAAAATAATGAAATCGCGACCACTAAGGTGGACAGGCCATGTAGCTCGGATGGACTAAACACAAAATTATATTTCATCTTGGTTGAAAAGCCGGAGGGAAAGAGACCGTTGTAAAGACCGAGATGCCTTTGGGAGGACAATATGAGAAGGGCTCTTGGAGAGGTAGGTGTTTGTGATGAAAACTGGCTTGATCTTGCCCAGGATAGAATCCTATGGCGAACTTTTGTTACTTCGGTGATGAACATGTGAGTTCCGTAAGTCATAGAGTAAGTAAGTTTTACTAATACTATTGTCTCGATTGCACAACAGGTCCCTGGTTTCAGACTTGGTGCTTCGATCACAGCCCTCACTGTTCTATTTAGCTACCAGCTCAGATAAAGGATGATAGCTTTTATTTCTGCTTGCAAACAACGATACAGTCTATTCTTCTCCCCACTCTTATTCTTATTGGCACATTCCTTCTCCTCCACTTGTAATTTTATTTTTCAAGTTCGGCATTTAGAATTAGAATTAGAATTTTATTTAAGGCAACTTTGTTTCAGGCGGTATGGATGGTGATGAGTGAAATAGTGGAATGAAGGAAGTGGGAGAAGCTGAGGACTTGGGAACCCCCTTCGCCCCCTCCCGAGAAAACACATCGCACAGCATTTGTCCACCACAAAGACCTCATGGCATGAGCTGGGATCAAATCGGGAACACCAAGGACCAGAAGTGAGTGCTCTACCACTGAGCGACCGCGGCCCTTTGGCATTGAGAGTATCTTGTATAACGTTAAAAGTCATTTCTCCCTCATATAAAGAGCTCAGAAGCAAATAAATGCAACTGAAATTTAAATCTAAAAAGAAGTTAGTGTTCTGTCATGAAATATATGTAACATGAGATATGAACATTTTATGTCACATCGTGTTATAATATGACATACAAAAAATAAATATATTGTGTCACATATATTTCGTATTACATATAAAGATGTATTTTTTATATTTTCGAATGTCACTTACACCCCTCTGCTTCCGATCCCTTCATTTAATATTAATGTTTTTTATTCTTCTATTGGTACTCCTCTGTCATATTTCTTCCCTCATCAGCTACTCTACCTTCTGGTCCCTTCCATGAATATTTTTCCCTAGAGAAGAATACTTTTAAAAAAATACAAGAGATCGATTTCTACCAGCCACAGTCAGTGTTGCTGTGCTTTACAGAGGCCTTCTAAAGAAGGGGAGTAGGAAAGGGATTAACGGAAAAATAGAAATGCACTGGTTGTAACATGAACCAGTCCTACGTTCGTTCACATTCGATTAATCGTCTGACTTGGTTCGCTTGACATTTTTTTTTCCGCTACTTTAGCAAGCTTGTTCGGAGAAGCAGAATCTGACAAACACAATTATTATTAAATTTCAAACAAGTTATTTTTTTATTCCTTGACAAATGAACAGATAAAGAACGTCAAAAGAAATGTGTCAGATTTAGATCTTACATGTACCCTACATGTACATAATAAGAATGAAATAAATGTTGAAACTTTCATAAGCACGCTGCCTATATTGCATTGTCTATTTTGCAGAGAAAATATCTCGAGAATTTTCGAAACTCAGGGATTTACATAAAAATGTAACCCACTCATGTAAATATACATTCCTTCTTAAAATTTATCATGAGAATAATATTATTACATGGCACTATACTAGAGTATTTTACAATGCATTCTTATTTTGTGTTTTTGTGTTTAATTAAAAGAATCTTTCTTTTCGCTTCATGAAAAGTTTTAAAATAGTGGACAAATCTATATATTTAGAAAATTGCTAAAGCTTTGTCCAGTCCGTCCGGCCTTTCTACTAGACCGATTTTGATCATTCTCTTTTTAAAATATTCGACTTAGCACGTATATGCCCAGTAAAAAGTGGAAACACAAAATTGGATGAAAGTTACTCCGCTTTATGGAGAAATTAAAGTCGAAATTTAACGTTTTGTTGTATTTACTGTTAAACGTGGATATAGTATAAGCCTTTTAGTGGAAAGATTGGTAAACTTAACTCCATTTTAAAGTTAAACATTTTCTTTGTAATAACTTAACGTTAACTGAAAATGGGTTGAAACTGTCCAAAGTGATTTGTCCGTGAACGTTCAACTTATTTTACGCTTAAAACTCTGTCATTTTCTAATCGAAGTGTAAGCTAAACAGGCAGTTTTGAGATTACGTACGTTTGCGGATGAAGTTTAAGCCTTAGTTGGATATTCTATAATCCAGTAACAGGAGTAACGTTACTTGCTTGTCACTGAACACCCCGCCATTTTGAGTGTTTATATTGACTTTACATTGTGAACAGTAAACAGTTCACTGGTGGACCGAGAACGGCAAGGATTGCATTGGCGAAAAGAGAAATTAAGTTAGGTATAAATCTTTACACTGTAGCAAACGTATCTCTCCTTTTTTTCACGAGACATTCCTCGTAGTAAAATCAAAAACGTGTTAATGATTAACCTCCTTCGCAGTAAAACCCTAGCTATAGATATCACTCGGAAAGCCAGAAACGCCAACTGCCTTTGTAGCTAAGTGGCAAGAGCGTCTGACCAGTGTGCTTGTGGACCCTGGATCCGACCACTTCAATTTGTTTTTAATTTTAAAGGAATATTACCTTTTATTCTTTTCTACTTTAAAAAATTATACTCTGCTTGAATGAAATACGTTGGAACAGTCATATATATACGCATTTTGAAATTTTTACAGAAAGTAAAACGTTCAACCGAAAACTGGCTGAATGTAGGTTAATCCAAAAAGTGGAGGCTGCTCAGCTGTTCTCCCCTATGTATTCCTTATGGGGAATATTTATAATATTTTTCACAAACTTTGTCCAGTCCGGCCGTTCTAATAGACCGATTTTGATCATTCTTTTTTATATAATTTCCGGTTCAACACGTAGATGAGTCACCAATAAACCGCATTCCTCTCCGTCAAGTCTCAACTAAAGGAGAAGTGTTTGAGCGTTCTCCCTTTGTCCAGTCCGTCCGGCTGTTCTACTGGACTGATTTTGATAATTCTTTCTTTAAATATCTGGCTTAACACGTAGATGAATCATCAATAAACCGCATTCCCCTTCGTCAAGTCTCAACTGAAGCAAAAGTGTTTGAGTGTTCTCCCCTATATGTATTCCTTATGGGGAATATCTATCCTATTTCTCACAAAATTTGTCCAGTCCGTCCGGCCGTTTTGATCATTCTTTTTTTAAATATCCGGCTTGACAAGTAGATGAGCCATCAATAAATAGTATTCCTCTCCGTTAAGTCTCAGCTGAAAAAGAAGTGCTAATCCAAAACGGCCGCCCAAGAAGGAATTTTCCAAACCACTGAAACTACAGAAACGAAATATGGTATGAAGGTGGGTCACGATGATATAAGTAAACGTTAAAAAAGTCGCCATCTTAATCCAAAATGGACACCGAAAAAGGCATTTTCAAAACCACAGAAACTAGAAAAACGAAACTTGGTATGAAGGTGTACCTTCACGAGTGGGTCACGATAATATAAGAAAACGTTTAATAAAAGTCGCCATCTTAATCCAAAATGGCCGCCCAAAACACATTTTCCAAATAAATGAAACTAGAGAAACTAAATTTGGTATGAAGGTGTACCATCATCACGAGTAGGTCACAATAATATAAAAGAACATTAAAAAAAAGTCGCAAACTTAATCCAAAATGGCCGCTGAAAAAAGCATTTCCAAACCACTGAAACTAGAGAAACCAAATTTGGTATGAAGGTGTACCATCACAAGTGGGCCACGATAATATAACAAAACGTTACAAAAGTCTCCATCATAAACCAAAAGAGACGCCCAAAAAGACGTTTCCGAAACTACTGTAGCTAGAGAAACGAAATTTGGTATGAAGGTGTACCATCACGAGTAAGCTACAATAAATATATCAAAACTCCTCTATGGGGTCGCAGTCCCCCGGGGGTATGGGGGCAGATCTTTATCATGGAGGCGCAGTCCCCCAGAGAGTCTGGTTACGATAAAGGGGACGCATCTGACAAAACTCCCGAAGTTAGGAGCGCAACTCGCCACGGGGAATCGAGTACTGGTGACAACCCGATGACTGTTGCCAACATATTTTATTCACTCTGCACCAGTAGGCGGGCAATATTTTTTTAAAATTTAAATATGAATTGTTGTAAACAAAAATACGTAGATTCAATGTTTTAAATCATTATAGTAGAATTTGGGAGGGGTATTAGTAGTAGTAGTAGATGTGGTTGGAACAGATACAGCATATTTGCACTATGGGGGCGCAGCCACCCAAAGATTATGGTTACGATAAAGGGGGCGCAGCCCCCAAAACTTACGAAGTTAAGGACGCAGTCCACCACGTGTAAGCGAGTATTGGTAACTATCCCAATCTATGTTTCCAGCATATTTTATTCACCCCGCACCAACGGGCGGGTACTTTAGCTTTAGGATTACAGTGATTTTTTTTCTTTGAAAGTTCTTTACATCTATTTTCATATGTAAAAAAATTGAGATGGGCCATCAAAGCACTAGGGAGAAAAGTAAAATATTGTAACTGTACCCGCATAAAGTAAAATGAAGTCTTATCCTGCTATCTTCATTTTTTAACTTGAATTTTATTTATGGCCTTTAGGCATCTTAGGCTCAGGCCGGGATAGAGGAGGGGAAAGGATGTTGGAAGGTGTCGGGCAGGGGCTATAATGACGGTGCCATACCACCAGTTGCCTGCCGTGACTGAGGAAAATCCTTTAATGGTTCTGTGCTTAAATGATGGAAGATGTTTCATGGAGTGTTGGAAAATTAAAAAGTATTATAAAAACTGATTAAGATAACCAAATGGGCCACAGGCTCACTTGCTATGAATTTTCGTGATAATTTTCAAAAATCCAAAAATGCCGGATTTTCGGGAACATGCAAAAACACAAAATTTTCATTTTTAAAAAAAAAAAATAAAAAAAATGTCGGATTTTCAGGAACATTTTCAAAAACACAAAATTTGTAAAAAAAAATCCAAACATTACCGGAAAATGTTTAAAATATATTTAAAATAGTTTCGTAAAATCTTTGTCCAGTCGCCCAGCTGCTTTTACTGGACAGATTTGAATGATTTTTCTTTTTTAAAATGTCCCTAATTACACCTAGATATGTTATGAAGCATTCGCATTCTTCTCCTCTTCATCAACTTTGAATAAAACAGAATCTCATTTTCCTCCCTATGTATTGCTTATCAGAATCTTTTCTGCAGAAGCTTTGTCCAGTCGCCCAACCATTTCTAATGAACCGATTTTCATGAATGTTTATTTTTAATTTTTCGTATTTACACACAGATATCTTATCAAGCGGCCGTGGCTCTCGAGCCCGAGGCCTTGGGTAGAATTTCAGCGGCCGACTATTCTGACTGAGGTTTCTCTAGGGTTTTTCCTGTCACACCAGGCTAATTTCGCAATGGTACTTTC
>JAGDQP010057561.1:0-12722 GCA_022664845.1 Lepisma saccharinum | reverse complement strand
TGATACGTCTTCCGACTCATGTTTAGTGAGTGTTTTGAGAATAGTTGGTGCTGTTTTTTATTAAAGTTCCACTTCGGAGGGTCATATTTAGCTATGAAATATATATTTTTGCATGTAATTCAGGTAGAAAATAGTCTTTTATTTGTAATGTAATGTAGAAAAGAATTAATGGGAGATTTTATAGGATAAAAAAGTGACAAATGTAAATTCGGCGCCGTGTAAGATTAAAGTTGTGAATAATGTTGGTGTTCGTTTGAATATATATTGCAATGTAGAGAGAAGCAAAGTGCACATTCTGCATCACCGATCCAAATAACATATAATTTGCGAGTTTCTCAATTCTGCGTCGAAAATGTCGAAATTAGACCAGCCAAATCTTACAAGCGACAATACGTAAAGAGAAACAAATTTCACGTTCTGCATCACCAACCCCAATAACATATCATCTGCGAGTTGCTGAATTCTGCGTCTAAAATGTCAACATTAGAGCAATTCAAACCGCCATATTTTGGAAGCGACAATAGGTAGAAAGATGCAAATGTCACATTTTGCATCACCTACACGAATAACATATAAGGTAAGAGTTTCTCAATTCTGTGTCAAAAAATCAAAAATTCTAAACGCTATATTTTGGATAGCCTAGGTCGTGAAAATACATTATTTTCAAATTCGGCATTAAAGACCCGAATAACATATAATCGGCGAGTTTCTTATCTCTGTGGCTAAAACGTCAAAATTCGAACCGCTATATCTTGGAAAGGGTAGATTTTAGAGAGATGCAAATTTATTTGGAGTCTCTCCGATCCTAATAACATATAATCTGCGAGTTTCTCAATTCTGCGTCTAAAATGTTAAAATTCGAGCCGCTATATCTTGGAAGCAATAATAGGTAGAATGAAGGTGTTTTCACATTCTGCATCACCGTGAACAAAATAACATAACTTGATGTTTCCATAGTTCTGGCGCCAAAAGAGCAGATTTGGAAAAATTCGAACCACCATATCTCGGATATGGCAACAGGTGGAAACATGTAATTTTCATATTTAAAATTCACGCGACTAAACTAAAATGCATTCATAAGTTTCATAGCTCTACGACCACGTTTGGGAGGGCGAAGTTAGCAAACTGACTTCAGATTTGACATTAGCACACCAAAATACATATCACTGTAAAAACAGAATCTCAATATGTCTCGTCGATTATGATCTACACACGGTGAAATATTTTATCTTTCACCTCGAGATCCGCATATAATTAACGATGCCCGCATACCAAATGTGAAAACAAATTTCAATATGTTTTGTCATTTACGAGATATACACACTTAAATATTTGACCAATGTCTTGGTTCTTGTTACTGACCGTTGGTTGTATGGTATAGAAACTGACTCGTAGCTAGCTGAGAGGACATGTAATCGCTGCTATGTGGTGCTTCGTTGTCTTTTATTCCGTGTTATTTGGGTTAGGTTAACTAGCATATTTTTCGCTTATGTCCTGTGTTGGAAACCGAGCCTCTGTAATTTGTGCTATGATAGTGAAAAAGAGCTTCGTAGCCGCTGCTATTGTGCACTAGTGTAATCTCTGCTATTTTAAATAGGGCTTGTAGCCTCTTATAAAATCTAACCACAACAAATACGACACTGCGGTTTTAATTTGAGGGCGTCCATGCTGCCTCTGTGCTGTGTTGAGAATGAAAAAGAGCTTCGTAGTCTTTTATGAAATCTCTACTATGTTAAATAGGAGTTAGTAAATAGCCTAGAGCTGTGCTGTTTTGGAATCTCTTCTAGATTAAATAAGATGTATTCCTGTGTAACTCTGCTATGTTAAATAGGGGTTGAAAAGAAGTATCGTAGCCTTTCATGTAATATCTGCTATCGTACACTGGTGTACGGTGTGGTCTATTATGTGAGCTACGGTAGATAGCCTAAACAATATGTAATCTCTGCTATATTAAATAGGGCTTGAAAAGAGCTTCGTAGTCTTTTATAGAATCACTGCTCTGGTGGTGTGTAGGGAATGAAAAAGAGCTTCGTACTCTTTTATGGAATCTCTGCTATGTTAAATAGGGGTTGAAAAAAGGTGCCATAGCCTTTTATGTAATCTTTGCTATGTTAAATAGGGGTTGAAAAAGAGCTTCGTACTCTTTCGTGCACTGGTGTTAAATCCTGTGGAATCTCTGCTACGTTAAATTGTACTGTTAAGTTAAATAGTGTAACTGGCAAATATTCCTGTGCATCTGTGTAATCTATGCTATGTTAAATAGCGGTTGGAAAAGTGCTTCGTACCCTTTCATGCATTGGTGTACTATGTGGGTTAATCACTGCTATCGTGCAGATGTGTACTGTGTGGTCTATTATGGGGCAATGGTAGATAGCCTAGAGGACATGTAATATCTTATATATTAAACAGTGGTTGAAAAAAGTACCGTAGGATTACATGAAATCTATACTGTGTTACATAAGATTGAAAAAAGAGGTCATACCCTTTCACGAACTCTTTGCTGTGTTACTACAAAATGCGACATAGCGTATGGTATAGTCCCGGACATATAAAGTACATTCCTCAGCAACCGCGACAAATACGCCACGGCGGCTGGAAAATAGAGCGCCAGAGTATAGGGTGTGGTCTGCTATGACCTCCTATACCAGATTCTCTATGTTAGGTCGAGTACGGTCCTCTGGGTTTTATAAAATGACTCGTTGCCTTTTATGAACCAAATTAAATTATGTTTACCTTCAAAACAAGTTCAAGTCATATAATCCTACTTGCATGTATTTCACTTTCTCTCCCGTCACTCTCATATTCGTTGTCACTGTTACTTACAGCAGGGAACTTCTGCTGGTTGCCTTTTTCCCGGCCGTTGACCTCAGCCGATGCACCGTGTAATATTTCATTCACAGTTTTCTTAACTTTTTCAAATTCACAAATATCACATTTCCACTTGTTTGCCGTGATGGTCATCCTCTTGAAGGCTGCTGGAGATATTCTTAAACACTGTATATAGAATGATCTCGCACATTTAGAATTGCATCTCAAAATAGATTCTTTTTTACGGAGCAGACCAGGAAATGAACTCCACTGTGCCACCATCTTTCTATCCGCTCCAGCATTACGGCAGTCCCAAGCTAAGCTACTAATACAAAATTCCTAACTAGATGCTTTTATTATTTTAGCCATAATTTCGACATTCTGACGCACTGTGCAGTACCCCATTGAAGCTTATACGATGCCTTTATGTCACAAACATTTTTCGTGACACAGAGGAGTAGTAAAATATGAACCATTCAAAAAAAAATCCATAGCTTCGGAGTTAGAGTGACGTACAACAATGACGTTCAAATCTAGCTGCACACATTGGAAAATTTACAAAAAATGATACATCATAATGCAGGCTATAGGCAATTCCAACTTAATATATAAGCCAATAGACACATCATTTTTGGCAATTAATTTTTTTGTTTGTGGATTCGGTAAATGTAGGTCAGCAATTTGGCGGCTCGGCGTTCACCCACCCTTGTCTGCTGAACATCGTTTTTTGTGCAACATCTGGTCGCTGGGTTGACGCCTCATCATGATGTCAGGTCGAAATTTCGGCCAAATGCCAACGTTGTCCCAGCGAAATGTTGCTCATACGATAGATATAGGTAGTGTTAATTACAACAGTTTTGGGAAGACAGCATAAAATCAAATTGCCAAATTGACCGTAACAGCTCCCTGTGTGGGGATTGGTGGAGAAAATCGGTGGTAACATTAGTGATTGGAAAGGTATATTTGGGTAGATAGAAATAATACATACAAAGTATGAAATGTCTTAACATTCACGTACGTTACATATTAATTAACAGAAGTTAGTTATGGTAAGAAAGGGTTCAGAATAGTCGGAGAAAAATTTGTGCAGATTCTTAGCGAGATGAAAAGTGGTAAAAATTTTGAGTGAGGATGTTATTCCGATTGAATTGATAAAAAATGTGTAGGGAAGAAAGGAAAAAGTAAAATGCTGCGGCTGTTCAATGAAATTTGTGATTCAGGAGAATGGGAATGCGCTTTTACGAACTAGAAATCGTTACATTTAAAAGGAAGATAAATGTAAGAAGGCGTGTCAATTATCCAACAATCACCACAATTATGAGTTTAGCAAAGCTTTCCTAACTGTACGAATATTAAGTAAGGGATTATACAGTTCGATGAATCTAACATTTGAAGTGGAACAGATCAGACTTTTACGAGGGAAAGGAACAAGGAACGCTACTTCGTTTTGTAAGATTAATAGAGGAGAAATACATGAGTAGTATATACATTTACCGGTTTCAGCGCTGATTTTTTTCTGACCCATTTTTCAGAAAGTTATAAAACACCTCTAAAATGTAAAACAATCACTCAAAATTGAACTTTTTGAGAAAGTGGAAATAAAACACTCAAAAACAGTCCTTTTTTGACCCATTGTTCAAAAAGTTTTAAAACACCTCTAAAATGTAAAACAATTACTGAAAAATGAACTTTTTCAAAAAGTGAAAATAAAAGCACTCTTAAAATGAACTTTTTGTGCGGACCTATTTTCAAATCAATTTTGCTCTATTTTTATAATTTATTTATTATTAGTAGGTGTTAAATTACCAATTCGAGCGCAGTCGTAATTTTAAATTATTTTTGCACACTCTTTATGTATTTTGCTCTATTATTATTATTATTTTATACTACAGTGACAAAAACTAAGTCTACTCATATTATCTACTAGATACTATTTATCATCGTATGAACTAAGAGCTGCCTTTGTTTCTTTAACCGTATACATTTGTAATTTAGTTGAATGAATGCGATATATATCTTCTGTAGTTTGTTTTTGATTAAGTAGACACTCTTTGTAGTTATTAAATTTTAGACGTTCAATGTTAGCCCTTTTTATTCCTTTACATAATTTCTTATATTTTACATAAGTTTTAAATGAATACATTTTAGATCTTAATCCAACAGATTCTCAAATATGTTTCCCATTATACTCATCTTTAAATAATCCAACAACTATTTTATTAGCTTTTGGGATACCTATTGGAAAATCATCCGGATAAGGACTAGTGTCAAACCACTTAATATTTTGTTTCATGTCTTCATAAAAATCTTCCGTTTCTACATATATAATAAATGAGTCAGTGTATGTTTGTAGTAACTTTACTTTATTATCATACATTATTTTTAAATATTGATAGTAAAATTTATACTTTAACACTTTTGATAATTCCAAAATATAAAATCCCCGAAATATTGGTTTATTTAAATACAATTTTTTATTTCTTCCGTGCACTAGAACGAGCTTTTCATTAATAATTGTTCTATTTTGATATTTGTATGAATTTATTAATTTTTGAAACATTTTACTAGTTTTTGCTATTTCAATATTTCTTCTGTTTAAAATATTTTCTATTTGTTTACCAAATACGCTATTATTCATCAATTTGAAAAAGTCATTTTCTGAATCATTCCTGACTTGCTGTCTAAGTTTTCTATTTTTTTTCAATATATGGCTTTAGTCATGCTTTTTGTTCATACTAAATTTATTTATGTATATTGATTAATTTTAAACCTAGATTAACATAATATTTTAAGTTACCATAGTCAACAATGTATATTGATTTATCATATGAGGTATACAGTAGCTTTATAGTTTTATCTGTCGGCATAGATCAGAGTGTTTTTTCGATCATATCTTTTGATAATCGGATAATTTATGATATTTTGGAGCATAATGTTCTGGTGCAGGTGCATAATCATTAAACCAATTATGCAGTTCTCCTGGAATTTTTATCTACAACTAGTGTATAACCGGTATAACTTTCATTATCAATAGTCACTATGTTATTTTTAAAATATTCTATTTCATCAGATGTCATCCACTTGTGATTTTCAACAGGTAGTTTTTGTGGCATAGCTCATCCATACAAATTATTAGCATCAAATACATTATAAAACTAACATGATTTTTCGAATTATAAATACCCACTTCTGCTTTTATTTTGATAGCTTTATAAGTTTATCACGCTTTTGATCATAAAAGTAACATTTGTTTGCCATGGCGTGTGAATTGCTTACCATTCTAATACCAACCCTTATACCTTATGTCATTAGATAGTACATATATTCATCAGTATATAACTCACGTTCTTGTCCAGTTGTTTTTAAGGCAGAAGTATTGGCTTAGTGTGGTGCACTTATTTAATACGCAGGATCTAATTTATAATTTTCATAACACAATTTCCTAAAGTTTGTATCTCACATCGTACAATAATAGCGTGTCCAATCTGAGATATAGATCGTGAAATTCACCAAAAGTTTTAAAGTTAAAATGATTCCACATTATCTTAGTAAACTCATATTACTTTTCACTTATTTTCTTCCCATTAAATTTTGAAGTATAGCATTCCTGTGGGGGAAACTTTGTGTACTAAACTTTACAATAATGATCTACCCATTTATATGGATATTCACCTTTTGTTAATAACTAACACTTATCTTTTAAACTTAAGTCCTTAAATATTTTGTTAAATAATGTTATTTTTTTTAAATTTACATATTGTATTTAACTTTTTCCCACAAAACTCGCAATTATCATATGCGATGTTATCTCGAAAAACTCTATACTTGGCATCTTTTAAAGATATTTGTTTCTTGCAAGCTGAACAAAATCCAGTATTAATATCTAAGTTCTTTTTTACCTCTTTATCTAGTAATGTATTCAAGAAACTCAATATATCAACGAATCTAATTTCAATCTAAACTTTTTGTTTACGACCCTTTACCTTTTTAGTTAAATCTTTACCACCACTTTTACACTTTTTACACTGTTGTAGCAATTCTTTAAATGTGATTTTACATTGTTTACACTTTGATGTATCATATTTTTGTTCGTATTCATCCACCTCAACTTTTAGTGTGATGTGTTTATAATTTTCACTACTATCAGGAAGAATACGTATTTCATTTTCATTTTGGCAAACGTTCACAATCCACTCAATAAATATCTTGCTGTAATATCAAGATTATGTACAAATATTTTTATGAATTTTGGAGGTTTTAAGTCTAGATTGCACTTAGTATGTCAAGTTTTGATAACCGCTCTAACAATATATGCATTTTAGATTCTTGGTGTCTTTTAAAATGTATATTTGATACATATTTGTTTCATATGTTGCAATATACTTTTCAAGCAATTTAATGTTTCGTAAATTCTGGCAAACATAATATCTATATCCAACACCATATTTCACACCCTTATTTTTAAGAAACTCATAAAGAAGTTTTACAGTATTACACACAGAACACTACCTTGTAAGATCCAATTATTAAGAAAAATTTACTAAACAATCTCCTTACTACTAAACCAACAATTATGACTACTATCAAATCCTAACCATTTAACAAAGACTTTATCTCCCATTTTAAGCAAAACTTTCTCAACTAGATGTACATCTGAGTATTTTGTTTTTTGTAGTTCATGTTCATAGAATTTGCCTATTACTTTCTCACCTTTAGAGTCTTTACGATGGTAATATGGGGGATTGTTTTTGAATACTTTTTCATTGTAAATATCTCTGTAGACCATTTCGGTGTTTATCCTTCTTCAAAAATTTTTTTACCTTGCTAACACGCACGTAATCACCAACTTTGCATTTAGAACGAATTATCTTATGAGTAATATCTTTAGTGATTAACTTTCATTTCTTTAAGTTAACATAAACAGGTCTTATTTTGATTGTTCTATGCACTCTATGATTGTATTCGTGCACTAATTTTGGTAATATGTCAATCCATTTACGATTTCCTTGTTTGTCAAATTGTATTTCCATTTTCCTTTCAGTTTTCTATTGAATCGTTCAAGAACAGTAGCTTTCATACCTGTTTACGTAGAATAGTGATTGATATTGTAGTTTTTCATTAAGTCTTTAAAGACCTTGTTGTTAAACTCTTTGCGTTTATCAGTTTCAAGATTATTTGGCGATCTCTTATTTGTTACAAATACATGTTCTAACGCCTCTGCAACACGTTTTCCAATTTTATTTTTCAGTGGTACAGCCCAATCGTACTTGGCTAATACATCAATAATAGTTACGAAGTATTTGAAACCTTTATTGATTTTAGAAATGCCTTTTATGTTACCAGAGTCCATTTCTACAAGATCTGCTTGCCAAAGATCATCAATACCATAAGGTATTACCTTTCGCCTCAGATAGTTTCCTTTAGCTGGTTTATGTAATTCTTCAATGATTCCATTTCTAATATTTATTTCATGTTTAGAGAACTAGATTTATTTGAACCAGAACTAACACAAATACCCTTTAAAATAGATCGACCGTTTTCAGTTTTCTCATGCTTTATATTTTTGTGTCTGTTTGTTCCTTACATTTAACACAATAGGTATTTATTTATATCAAAGAAAAATTCTTAATTTCGTTATAAATAAATTGATACTTTGTTAATTATTAAAAGGTATAATCAAAGTGCCTTATATGGTAAGGAAAAATAATTATTAAACTCTCTAAAAGAAGTCAAAATAAAGTATCCAGGACGTGAGACTATTTACGAGATATCAGTTAAGTATAAAATTGTACAAAAGAATTTGTAAAGACTTAGTTTTAAAAATATATAGGAACGCAATATGAATTAATTAGAGTTATATAAGCGTTATAAGAGTTATATAAACATAAGAGTTATATACGCAGCCAAATGTTCACACCTAGGTTATTCTTGCGTTAACGTTTTGTTGTGCGTTTGTTCACTCCCCTCCATTGAATTTAAATATTTTATTAACTGTACCACTGTGAATAATTATTTATCTGATCAACTATATAAACATGAAGAAATATGGACATGATAGTATTCTCTTCCATGTTAGATAACCTATTAGGTTTAAACAAAATTTTCTCTGTATTCTCAACTTTAATTGGAGAGGGATGCCACCCTTCTGGAAGACGAATCATGGATATTGGGATTAGGCTTTAGGAATTTATAAATATATCTATATGACTAATATCCGGCTAATATATGACTAATATAAATCTGACTAATAACAAAATTCCCAAAAAATGTGCTTTGAAGGGAAGCACAAGGTAAAAACTACCACGTACGAATTTGAAAATTTGGTCTGCATGTGGCTTACCTTCTAAATTAACGATTAAGTGAATTTGTGTTTTTTGGTTCAAATGATTGTAATTATTATCAATAATATTATAAATACTAGTATTTATATGCAATATTTCATCATTATAAATTTTAACAGCCTTTTCTATTTTCTCTTTAATATTTTCAGACTATTTTTTGATTAACAACCTTTTCTATTTTTTCATTAATATCCTCAAACATCATTTTTTCATTAAGAACATTTTCAATTATGTCATTGAAACATGTTTAAGATTTTAAATAATCATACACCATATTACCATATACTACCATTTATTATAAAAAATATGTAATATAAATGAAGGTAAATTTGGATATAGGCAATAATTTATGTTCCAGAAAGAAAGAGAAAACAATAAAATTAAATGCAGAATTATTACGTGATAATTTAAGATGTATAATTGTTGGTCCAAGTAATTGTGGAAAGACTTATCTACTATTTAATTTTATTTTGAATCCTGGAAGGATAAATCAGAGATATATTTATGTTTATTCTAAGAGTTTATACCAACCGTTGCATGAAAAACTTCAAGACGTTTATAAAATGTTAGAGAAAAAAGAGAATGAAAGTTTAGTATTCTTTTCTTCTGATAATAAAAATAATATTCCACCTGAAAAATGTAAAAATTGTTCAGTGCTAGTGTTTGATGACTTCATTTTAGAAAATCCAAATAAGGTTAGAGAATATTTTACAAGGGATAGACATAAAAATTTAAATGTATTTTATTTAGCTCAAACGTATTCTAAGGTTCCAAACAATTAGTAAGAGATAATACCAATTTCGTATGCACATTTAAGCAAGATGACACAAATTTAAAAAATATTTAACGATTTTGTGGGAGGAGATATGTCATTCAAAAATTTAAAAAAAATGTGTGCAAAATGTTGGGATGAGGATTACGGACTTTTAAGTATTGATGTCACGTCTAAACCTAACGAGAGAAAATATAGAAATAAAATTAAAAATATCTTAAACCCAGAACGACGTTAAATTTTTGTTTTATATAAATGGAGACGTTTGATGTAAAGAAAAACAAACTACCAAACCTAAAAGATGTAGAGAGAAATATAAAATTAGCAGAAGCACTTAAAAAGGGTTTCAAAAATTGGAGCAAGGAGCAAATAGGTCAATACGATTAACGAAAAAGAGAAGAACAACCAGTTATTGACGCAATTAGAATTAGGAAACGACATATCAGAAGAAATTAAAAGTTTAATAAGAAAATTAGTACCAGCTTTTCATAACCCCATACAATATTGAATGGAAACCGATACACAAAGAAATTGAACTAAAAGTTCTGTTGAAGGGATTACTTGTCTGTGGGTTACGGCAACAAGTTATTTAAATTCAAAGGAGAGAGATTTAGTATTTGGGATATGTCTAGATCCATGTGATGGAACAAAGTGTAAAATAGGGATTTTGGATTTAAAATTTGTTGATGATGATTTAATTATTGGCACAAAGAAGTATACGGGAACTAAACGGTTGTGGGAGATTTTAACAGAAACAAAACCTGACGAAAATTTTAATGAAGATAATGATATGGAAAATTATATGGATACTTTTCTTAACTCTGAAGCTGTATTTGAGAATTATGACAAGCAGAAAAGTTAATTCAAACCGTGGTTATAAGTATACAAAATATATAAAACCAATTTATGAAAAATATATAAAACCAGCTCATGAGAGTTCAAGAGTTGGAATAGGAATTAAAAAGTACACAAATACCCCCAAAAAATTTGGATGGATGGATGATGTGAGAAAGTTAATTGACCGTTTAGTTGTTTTAGCTGGAGAGGAATTGGCTGGAGATGATAATCCTTACAATGGAAAAGTGAGTATTACAAATATGTTTGTTTCTAGGTTACCAAATTTTATTCCAAATGACCCTAAGGGTATTGGTTATTTAATTAAAATGATAAGAATATTACCTCCTAGATTTTGGATTAGTCAAAAATATGGAAATGGATTAGTAAATGATATTTTAAATTACAAAAATATGCCTCAAATGCATATATCTGGGTACCAGCATTGTGGCCCCTTTACGAGGCTCGAAGAAAGGCTGAATAGAGGTGATAGAGGAATTAATAAATTAGATTAAGCATGTATAGATTTCATTACCCATATTTACACATTTAAATTTTAGTTATTACATTCAAATTCATATGTGATCTGTTGATAAACAGGGGAAATAAGATTTCTAATTGTATTCTTAAAGCTATGTAACCCACCAGTCTACTGCATTTGTTGAGTAGATTCACATTTATATCTTCACTGTTACTAGTTTTCGAGACGCCTTGATTTTATGAAGTTACGCAACCACTATTTACACCATTCAACTGCATTTGTTGAGTAAATTTAGAATATATATATAATATACATTTATATGTCTACCATTATTAGTTTTCGAGATACAGAAAAACTAATGTTTACATCTTATTTTTAGTGGAAGTTAATAAAATTCTAGTGCTTTTTCAATATTTAGGTGTCAACATTGTTTCAACCTTCTATTATGAAACAGGGGTTGGTTTGCTTCTATCTCTCATAACGAGGCAGATATATGCTTTTTCTTGTTTAGCTTATTTATCTTCCATTTGAAAATTCGTAGCCGGCGCAAGGATCCTTGCGGGGCCTTTCGTTCTCACGTAGTTCTCTCCTTTGTCGACAGATGGTACTAGCTATCAGTATTATCGAAGGTTCTCGGATCTTACTCGGAGAAGTGCAAATATTCTCGTAGCAGCTGAAGGAGTACTAATAATAAATAAATTATAAAAATAGAGCAAAAGTTATTATTGAAATTAGGTCCGCACAAAAACGTTCATTTTTAGGTGCTTTTATTTTCACTGTTTGAAAAAAAAGTTCATTTTTCAGAGATTTTTTACATTTTAGAGGTGTTTATAACTTATACAAATAGAGCAAAAATTATTTGAAAATAGGTCCGCACAAAAACGTTCATTTTTAGGTGATTTTAGTTTCACTTTTTGAAAAAAAAGTTCATTTTTGAGTGATTGTTTTCATTTTATAGGTGTTTTATAACTTTTCGAAAGGTGGGTCAGAAAAAAATCTGCACTGAAACCGGTTAATCTCTATATTACTTACATGGGAAAAGATGAGGTAGTATAAGTAGAATTCGTAGATTTGAAAAAGGTATTATATCGAGTTAAGACGTAAATTTTAATACTGGTATTGAATAATCCATGTGACGGTTGGAAAGTTCGGAGGCGTATAAAGAAGTTTTGACTAAATCAGATAATAAGGGTAAAAGTAAAAGAGGACATATCAGAAGGAACAGCAACAGGTCGAAGAGTGAGACAGGGATGCTGTGTCCCGCACACCGTATGTAACTTATATCTAGAAGAGATAGTAAATAAATTATTCGAAATAGTAAGAGGAGTTACAATCTGGGGGAGAAAAAAACTAATTTATTAGATTCGCATCTAAAATGTTCATTCTTGCAGAGAATGAGACATCACTTAAGAAGTTGAGACAGCTGCAGAAAAACTGCTTATAACATGGAATGAAAATAATAGTAAATAAAACGAATGGGATGGTA
>JAGDQP010057560.1:0-12722 GCA_022664845.1 Lepisma saccharinum | reverse complement strand
ATCTTTTGCTCAATTTCCGTGGAGTGCTTAATAACAGACCCTTCTCCAACGAGTCCCTACGCTGCTATGACCACAATGAACAGTGAACGTGATTACGCAAACTGCTTTGATTTTATGACAATGAGGGAGTAACAATGAAATTATATGCATAATTTGTTGCATTGAGGGAAAGAAAAACGAGAAGATTGTTTCGGCGCATGTGCATCTCACAGTAGATAGCTTTTTATGATAGAACTTATTCTATTTATCGAAAAGTCAAACTTCTACCTTGCTTTTGAAAACGTAATTGAGATGTCATATTAGTCAAGAAATGCACAAAGAGACCAACGTTCTGCTTAAATTAACTGTACACTATGTGCGCATTTTTACAAAGTAGTCAAAAGATAGCAACATAATACTGATGCGCATCACATAGTTATACTCTGTTTTCCTTCTCTAAATGTTGTTCTCGTTCACGTGCAACCGGAAGTATTTAATCGTAATAATCTCCCGACATAATTGCCAAATTAAATGAATAGATAAACGAAACAGAAGTAGATGGTATTTTTGTCGAAAATTGGTAAAAGGCCTTTTTCCTATTATTATCTTTTTTTCTCGAAACACTGTACTGTATTACTTAACTGGGCCCAAGCAAACTGCAATTGTATTTGAGCATTTAGGTGAGCAGACAGCAAATGATATTTCAGAAATTGAATAGCTTGAGGGTGTTACAGTAAGCGTGATAGTTGAAGAGATTGTAAGCGACAAGAATTGTAAATACTATGTTTGCGTGTGATTTCAAGTATTTCATTAGTATAACATTTTTGTTTTACAAATAACTTTTATGGCACTAGTTATTGGTATGTGTGTGTGTTTTTTTTAAACTACGTAAACTTGAATTTTACGCCCAGGGGCGTAAACTTGAATTTTTAATGTGGGGCCCCAACATATCAAAAAAATCATAACTACCCGCCTTTTTGCAAGGTACAATGTATATATAGATTGACTGTACTAAAATACTGTTTCGGAGTCGCCATTTTGAAAATTGCAGAAATAAATGTGTTCTCGTGGTTGGAATTTATCAGATTTTGAATATGTTGCACTCTGGGGTGCTATTTTTCGTATAAAGTAGGAAACGTTTTTTTGTCCCAATTTGTTCTCGGTTCAATGGTCATTCTTTTGAGGCACTGATTGATGTTTTTAAACTTATGGTTGCGGATTGACATGTTGAATAAGATGCAAATAAGAATATTAATTTCAGAGTACTCCAAGTGTACTGTTTATATATTTTGGTTGAAATAAGTAAAGTTAAACCCCTTAGGATATTTTTGCAATTATTTTCAAATTTCATTACTTTTGCCTTCTATTGAGCGAACTTAGATTTATGATTCAAGCTTCCATTGACTGTAGTGAGTTCCTTGATTATTGAGTCATCTACCGGGACAAATTTCTCCTATGTTGCGTGCCGTTTCTCAAGTACTATTTTTCTTCTTCGCTGGCATTTATGGAGCTCGGAGACGCGATGAAGAGGAGAATAAAAGGAAGCCAACTTCGTCCTCTGTTTTTCTATTTTCAGTATAAGTTTTCTCGTCTGAGACAATCTACTTTGGAACGTGGTGAAGCTGCCAAGAAAAAAATACTTAAAAATTGAAATATCTCAGACAAAATTGAAAAATAAAATAAGAGCTATGTCATTTTAGAGTATTTTGGAAAGAGCAAATGAAGTATGAAAAAAAAATAGGAAATGTCATGTGGTAAAATATTCCCTATTCACGTCTCTTGCATCGTTCTTAAATGTATTGGGTTCGTTTCGACGTAATGGTAGATTAATGACTCGAAGTTCCTGAGCAGTGGGTACCTACAGTCGGTTTTAGGTAGATTTTAATCCCCTTGTGTCGGTACTAGGAATCGAATCCGGAACCTCATTATTTCAAGGTGATGATGAATTGTCACTTATTCACCTGGAGCACCGGAATCTCTTCAAATTATCAATCTCAAAACGACAAACTATTGTTAAGAGAAAACTCATTTCAGTTTTATCACTTTTGAGAGTTCATATTTATGAAATATCTGTACCTTTGTACGAGGCTATCGCGTGTATGGGTAGTGGTTTCTGATGGAGTGGTCATAGCATAGACATAGCACGCTTCTCCATGTTTGTCTGCGCTAAAACTAATGGGTTTTTGTACAGCAGCACGTGATTTTCAATTCATCCGCTAGGCTGCTCTAACATCGACCTCATAATAGAACATGAAGTCTGTGAAAGAGGTGTACCCTGGCGGATTAATTCAAAATCGCGTGCTGCTGTACAAAAACACATTAGTTTTAGCGCAGACAGAAATAGGGAAGCGTGCTAAGTCTATCTGTTATATATACTGGGTGTAATACGAAATGATCACCTTCAAGATACTGTTTCCAAGTTGGTGCGGCAGTCATGATGCCGTGCTTGACCTTATAAGTTGGCTTTTACTTACACAATTCCTATCTTTACCTGTTGCTTTTTCTTAACGTAAAATTTAAATTTGGTCACAATAGGTCCTGACACCCAAAATAAGGAAAGGAGTTAGTTACCTTTATCATGTGCCGAATTCCTCTTAGATTTTGAGGTACATTGTTTCCAACTGTGCGTCAAAAAATGTACTTGTAAATGGTAAATGAATATTTTCTCAATAAATGACAAAGGATGTGTTAAAGTAAACCGGAAACTGATTTGTAGAAACATAGTGATGATAAGCAACAAAGGTGTAGACTGTAGTGTTGCAACATTTGTCCCAGGAGTTGGAAACACTGTATCTCAAAACTAAGCAGGATAACTTTTTCTTCTTTTTGTTTTGGTGTTGGAAATTCAGCTGTAAAGATTTTTTTTGTGGGATTTTGTCAACACCCGGTATAAACAACTACTACTAATCTAATTTTAATCTAATAATAATAATTTTTATTCTTTCCAGAATGTAAGACTGGTTTATGCTACACTATGTCAGAACCCTGTGTTCACGAAGAAGGAAAGACTGGTGTTTGTAACTGCAGCAAACAATCCGAGCTTCCCGCAAGTGAGTTTATTTATTTTCCTAGTAGGATATTAAACTGTTACGTCATTGAATTGTCAGTGTTGCCAGCCTGGTATAAAAGTTGTATTTATCCAAATAGCACAAGGTCAGTTCATTTGGGTATTTGGTGTCACTTAGAGATTGTAAACTTAATATCTGAAGGATACAATGCAGTGTTGCAAATTGGGCGTGTTATACGAGGATAATAAACATTTTGAACTTTTACTTGGTGTATTATCCACAGTTCAAAATACGTGGTGCTTTCTGTGCTTTACATAGATAATGCCAAATATTTAATAAGCCGAACTACTGCAAGTTGAAAATATAATGTTATACCTTATTGACACCACTGCAAGAAACCATATTTTAATCTGTAATATGTATCATTTTGACCCAGACCAACTATTATCCCGGCTTCCCAAAAGCTTTGAACCTCCCCCCCCCCCCTTCCCGACCAATCGATTTCTAGATATGTACCTAAAAACAGGTTTAAAGTTAATTCTGAGGTCCAAATTGAAAATGAATGTGGGGATCATAGGAAATGAGAGGGAATTAACATTCTCGAAAATCCATGGATTGTTCTTGTACTGCTTTACGTCTTCTTGAAATTGTTGACGAGGTGATTGTTAATAGGTCGACCTGAATAGATTTCTAGTTTATTAGTTTTGTGATGGAATTTGTAGGTTATCTGTGATAAGCTGATTTGAAATTAGAATTTATCTCAGAATTGTTCGTAAGCTACCATCCCGACGTTTGTTTGGTCTGACTGAGGAAAACCCTCAGTGAGGATGGGGGGCGTTTGGGATCGAACTCAGGACGTTCAGATTGCGAAACTAACGCTCTACTAACTGATCTATGGCCGCTCGGTCAGAGTTGTTCGTGATTGAGTCTTGTCTGTGTTGTGACTGTCAATTTATGGAGCATTCACCATTGTGCACTCTGATTGAAAGAAAATGAACATTGAGGAGGACAAAGTAAAAAGTTTCGCCGCCCCATGGTAATTCAGATTTGATATTCAATACAGATTTCACAGTTGCAAAACACTGACAGGAAAGGGAGTCAGAGTCTCAGCTAACACTTGTGTTCCTGTAGTTTAGAAATTAGATGTTTCTAGAGCATTAATTTGAATGCTTTGGGCATTGACATTACGAGCAGTTGCGTCATTTAGGGGGGCTGGGAGGGCATTACGAGCAATTGCCCCTCCCAGGAAATGAAAATATCCACAATCAAAGATGTAGCATCTGTAAAACCGAAATTAGATGTGGTGACAAGAAATTTACTGTAGAGGGGAGATAGTTACGGGAAAACCGTACCTGTAGCCTATGCCAATACCTATATGAGAACACTTGTCCTAGAAACCTATGCATGAATACCAGCTTGTGAATAGAAATTAGGAATTCTTGTGAATAGAAATTAGGAATTCTCTCAGGCAATTCACACAAGTAATGAGAACTGAGCAAATCTAGAGATTGCCCTCTTTCAGGTCCAAAATAGCAAATGAGAGAATCCACTAGATCCGGGTGCTAAAAGAGGACAGAAAGAACCCACAAGTAGTCAAATACGACTAAACGAAGAAAACAGGAAGAGAGGTCAAAACAAATGGAAGTGGTAAGAAAAAGAATACACAGAATCAATTACATAGGAAGAAGCTATATATGGAAATCAAGTACATATCACTCAAAAGAAAACAGACTACGAGTCAAGCATCAGCTGCCTGGCCAGCTCCTGGATGGATCACTGCTCACAAAATTGGTCACTTCAAAGGTCTATTAATAGGATGGAATCCACAGAGAATCGTTTGAAACGTACTTGGCGCGAAGTGTACACATGTTCTTCTAACCGAAGGAAGGACTATTCTTGCTGAAATTCGCATCACAGCAAATGAATTGTGGAATGGTGTGTTAAAAGATTAAAAGGTTTTTTTGTCCATTAAATTCTTTCTTGATAAAGTCACATTGTTAATGACGAAGCGGATAATCCTGTTAGAACGGCCCATTACCTTAATCAAGGAATCTGTCGAAGTGAACACACACACAGAGAGAGAAAAAAAAATATAACAATATTTATCGATAAGACGAAAGGTTTAACTGCATAATATAAGGTTCTATCTCGGCATTTGGTTAACGTGACAGAGAAGGACAAAAAAATATCAGAATGAGCGGCCGCTGGGATTATTACTACCACCTTCCAGTTTTCAAGTTAACGCTGTACCACCTAAACTACGTACGGTCACTCGGTTTCTGATGTCATGTTACCGCAAAAAGTAAGACTGAATACAAAAGACATGGGTTTGTCGGCCGAGCGGTCTGCGGCGGTAGGCCATCGGCTCGAAGGTCCCGGGTTCGAGTCCCGGCATGGGTGTGAATTTTCACTGCTAAAGGACGAATCGTGACGGGCCAAAACATTCATTCCATTTTTTTTTAATGGAACGTTTAAAGAATCTCTATGGTGCTTTCCCCTTTTTTTTCTTCATTTTTTTGGAGAGAGAGACAGAGAATTTGTTGTCAACTAAAGCCCTCATTCATAAGTAACATTAAGAAAAACATTCTGACTATGAATCCATAAGTTCATATCGAAAGTTTCCATGAAATTTCACTGAAAGAAATTAGCTGCTCTTCTCAACTCCAAGGTCCCGAGACTAGTGAATTTCAGCAAATTATTTTGTGGACTTGAGGCATCTCAGGCCTAGGCCGGGATAGGGACAGCGTGTTAGAAGGTAGTCAGCCACAGCCAGAGCCTAGTTAATAGATTCCATTCCGAGATTTGTCTGGTATGACTGCATGATGGGTGGCCGTTCGATGGTTTCCATGATATTTCGTTTGCTAATCCAAAGCTCTACCAACTATGCTACTTCAACTCGGTAATATTGTTTGTTAAATCAGTAGCCAATAACAATTTTTGCATTAATTCCACGAGAAAGGGTAGCAACTGGCGGAGTGCTGTGATGTTGAGAGATAAGAGGAGCGACGCTACAAGTCTCCATTGTTTCATTCCAGAGTGATGAATATTTTGAAGTTGGATAAATTATAGAAAACTCCGGATTTACTGGCTGGACATAAGTTATAATCATTTCCCCAATACTGAGTAGACGTGGCTCACTGGCTTCCCATTCGGGAAAGTCCTTGGTCTACCCAGACAGGTTTTCCTGGTTTCCTCTCTGTCGTACAGGGCAAATGCTGCAATAGTACCTTCAATCACGCTAGGTACTGAAGTGTCCTGTGAACTGTATTTGGAAAACCAATAATACTAAAATGGTTGACAAAAGATTTAAACTGATATTTTATAGTGACGACCTAATGACGACCACTTGTTGTCTCATACACCAGGTTGTTAGGAAATAAAATGGCAGGGTTTGTATCAGATGCTACTGCTGAATTTGGGAATGGTATTTCGTACAAAATGGTCTGCGTTTGTAGTAACGCATTTCGGGCGGCCAATGATCAAAAAGGCTCTAAATCCCGTCCCTGAAGATGTGTAAGTCCCACAAGGCACTTGGTGCACAATCTATCTCTCTGATCACCCTGTCTTTCAGGAAGTGACCTGCATACATCAAGAAATGGTAGTCTGTTGGTGCTAAGTCCAGGCAATATGGAGGGTAAGGAGTACTTAATACATCACGTCACTCAGCTTCTGTTAGGTAATTTTTTGTCACGTGGGGTTTATGTTGTCTGCTTAGAGCAAGATGACTCGTTCTGCTGAACGACACCTGCTTATGACACAACTGTCCGTACATTTCAACAAGTTCTGTTTAATATGTGACAGCGGTAATGCTTTCACCAGGAAACAAGAACTTGTAATGGGCACCACACTTTTCACACAAAAATCAAAACTGTAGAGCGCTCAGCTCTGATGGTAGGGGTTGTCGGATCAATCCCTGCTTATGCCATGTGGGCTTTGTGGTGGACAAACACCGTGTGCGTGGGTTTTCTCGGGGTGCTCCCGCTTCCTTCCACCAATTCATCCCATCATCATCCATCCAGCCTAAGCCTAGTTGCCTAAAGACCTTAAAATAAATTCAAACTAAAAACAAAACAAAAACATTTTCCCGTACCAAACGTTGGTTTTCGATTGGCTTTCATCAACATCCAACAGACTAGGATCCACTTCTCATCACAAGTTACAACAAAATCGAGTACGACGTTCATTTTGGTGGCAAACCAACAAACTATTGGAAATGTCCACCAGTATTGGTGGTGATACTCTGTCAGTTCGTGCGGTACCTAGTTGTCAATTTCCCCCCCTCCACTTTGCGTATTTGCCGTAAACCGTCGGAAATGATTGAATTGGAAAATGCCTTTTGCTTCGACTTTCAACAGGCATTAGTCCAAGTTTCCATCGGCTCAGTAGAATAGCAAGCAGGAAGAGTTGATGTGGGATTGCATTTAGGCTATTTTATTTCTGAACAACCTAGTATGTGATAACGAACAAAAGGTAGTGAGGTGACTAAATCAGAAATTGCTATATATTGTCACGGTAGCACTTCATTAGATATTAAAACTTATACTCGATAAAAAAAATATCTGTATAGCTTAGAAAAACCTGTAAGGCCATGAACATCATTGACGTACATCCTTTTTAAAATCTGTATAGCTTAGAAAAACATATATGACCATGAACATAATTGAAGTACGTCCTTTTAACTATCTGCATAGTTAGAGAAAACTATATAAGACCATGAACATAATTGAAGTATGTAATACACCATCTTGTCACTACTTTCAGATCGAAGTAGTAGGAAAAAACTATAAAAACCACAGAATTTTAAAAACATTGGGCAATCCCCATAAAAAAATTATTCTTTTTCAATGAATATTAAAAAAATATATATGAAACAAAAACAATTATTATTTCATTTGCAAAGCACACATTGAAAATTTGATGATACTATCTACCGATTACAATAATCCACTCTTTCTCCCACAATTCAATTCTCAACCGGGTCAAACATATGAATCGTAAATACGAGGTAATAAAAACGGCACAAAGGACCAGCTTAAATTTAAGTCGACATCATATTGATGTTCAATTAATAGACTATTTTGCTTCCCCAAATGAACACATTTTTACCACCATTTCAGTGTGAGAGAAAAAACAAACATTAAAAAAAGAATTGATAACTCAAATAATCATTATTTTTTTTGTTGTTTTGTTGTTTTTTTTCAACAAAGGACCACAACAGATCATATCATAACAGCACCACCATCCCTATGTCGATAGTGATACCAATATCCTAAAAATAAACAAAATGCTTGTCACGTTATAATGCAAATCTGTCCAGATGATTGTGAGCTTTGGGTATAGAAAAACCACTGATCAGTTTAATTATGGACAAATATTTGCCCATGATCACTTTTGTGTTGAATTAGTCATTAATTCCTTTGCCAAACACTTCAATTTCGTGTTGTGAAAACCACTGACAACGCATACATACATACATACATACATACGTAAATTGACATATATTCCCATAAAGAGTTATGCACACAAAAACCAGTCCCAAGAAAGTTGTAGAGATAGAAATCCAACCTTATAACACTAAATAATAATATAGTTAAATGTCAATGAAAGTTTTTTTTTTTCTCATACTCGTTCTTCATTTGGTACCTTCTTTCAAATGCTGTGCATTTAATATGTTTTGTCTTCATCCTTGTATTAACTCATTTATTTCTTAAACTTGTCATTGTGTGTGTGGGGTGAAGAGGGTTCTGAATTGAGTCTATCGATGGTTAAGTGGAAGAGAAGGCTATCAGCCTTAACTTGTGCCATGTAAAACAAAAGTCTAATAAATAAATAAGGTTTCCCATAGATCTTGGCTGGTAGTGATGGCTCATCAAAGCAAATAACAGGTGTCACATTAAGCGGATGAGAAGCTTACTAGTAAAAGGGCACAAGTAATTACTTTTCAGTTTTCTGATTGTGTGTCTAGTGAAGAAAAATAATCTTCTTTGATCGGTTGAAGAGGCGTAAGTCCAACGAAATAAATCCTTTCAATTGAAATGACATTTAAGCGTTCAGTATAATTTTGTTGGAACCTTTTAAACTTCATCTTACTCACCTGATTTTTTTTTGGACTTATACCCTTTTGCCGTGCGTGAGCCAATTGTGTAGATAAATGTGTGATTTACGTTGAACTACAGTATATGGGATTGGTAGTCACATGACAGTTTATTATCAAACGCCTGCCTCAAGTTTTCAGCAAACACACTGCCTGAAAACAGGCTGTTAATCGTCTAGAATTTGATTCTTTTATTATTGCCTTTAGGCATCTAAGGCTCAGGACGGGAGGGTAAAGGATTCTGGAAGGTGTCGGCGAGGACCTATGCTGAATATGCCATCCCGGCAATTGCCTGTTGTAACTGAGGAAAAGCCCTGGAAAAACCTGTCAGGATGGAGTAATGTAATTGTCTAGGATTTAAGATTAGGTACCATCTCGGTATTCACCTGACGAAACTAAAACCTTCGAAATTTGAAGTCTGGAAACCGGAATCAGGACTCGAACATACGAGCACTCCCATTGCTTAGATGCAAGTTTGTGGCCTTTACTAGAGGTCGGCAGAATTGTTAATCGGTAAAAACCGGATAATCCATTTATATAGCACAAAAAGTAAACCCAACATCACCACAGTTTGTTTTCATTCAAACCAGAAATTTGTTTCCTTCTTTGTTATAAACTACTTTAGTTTTACCTTTAATGAAAAGTCGGTTCTCTGTTTTCCTTTCAAAGCATTAAGCATTTAAGTGCATTTACATGCTTACATAAAATGTCTGCTTTACATTTTTTTTTAATTCGAAAATTTCAAAAAGTTAAAACGGTGGTACCACCCTTGGCCTAATCATGTTTCATCCAATGACCGCAGGATAAGTTTAATCAAAATCCCTGTCCCATCATTTATCTTCATTTTTCTGGGTTTGAGGGTTATTGCGGTCTGTAATCGTTTTCTCGCCTTTGCATTTTGACTCGTGCGATTTCTTCCTCGTGTTTGTGTGTCCATGTTCTCATCCCGTCCTGGAGGTCTTCATAGACAAAGTACAGCGGTTTATACTTTTTCAATTTTTGTACCAAATTCATACTACAGAGAATGAACGGTTGGTTGCACTGACCCTACATAAGGAAGGGAGACAATTAGCTGCTGTTAGATCTCACTGCCTCATAAACCCCTTCATCGTTTTGTTTATGGAAGTGTAACCACATTGCCGTGGTTACTCTTACGTACACGTGTAATTCTGTAAATTTCATAAAGGAGACTGTGGGAGGTGTAAATTACGAAACCTGTGGACCAAGATGAAGATGAAATTGTGGCTTTAGAATAACATTTTAGCGTGCGTCCTACGCAGAAACATTTTCCCGTAGCACAAGGAGTTTTAGAGAACATGCAGAGATCAAGAAAACAATAAAAAATCACAAATTAAGTTTAGATAACACGCAGAGACTAGAATTCATAACTAGATAATAAACATTACAAGTTCAGACAACATACAGAGATCAGGAATACATAAAAAAACAATCACAAATTAAATTTAGACATGTAGAGACCAGGAATACATAATAAACAATCACGAATTAATGCAGAGACCAGGAATCCGTCACACGTTAGGTTTAGACAACTTGTAGGGATTAGTAATACAGAAAACAATCACAAATTAAGCTCAGCCAACATGCAGAGACCAGGAATAATAAACAATCGCACATTAGGTTTAGACAACATGCAGAGACCAGGAGTAGAGTAAACAATCACGTATTAAGTTGAAACAACATGCAGATACCAGGAATACATAATAAACAATCACAAATTTAAGTTCAGACAACACGCAGAGTCCAGGAATACATAATAAACAATCCGACATTAAATTTAGTCTACATGTAGGGACTAGGAATACAGGAAACAATCACAAATTAAATTTAGACATGTAGAGACCCGGAATGCATAATAGACAATCACAAATTGAATTCAGAGACCAGGAATACATAATAAACAATCACACATTAAGTTCACACTACATGCGGAGACCAGGAATACAGAAAACAATCCAAAATTAAGTTTAGGTAGCATGCAGAGACCACGAATACATAATAAACTATCACAAAGTGCATATAGTGAAACCAAATGAAAAGGTCCTGCCAGTTCACCAAATGGCTAAGACCGTCCGAAGAGGGATAACGTCCCTTAGTGCCGTACACTTTCGGGACTGAGATGGTGGAAGGTAGTGACCAAGACCTTGGTTTTCAATGCTATTCATTGCTAAGAAAATCTCAATGAATCTCAGTCAAGATAGTCAGTAGCATGTGTTGAGGTTATTTGCCTCCCCAGTGCCAATCTGAAATCTGCGACCGTAATTACCATACAATGATGATTAGTTCTATATTTCAGATTACCTCTTTTCTTTACATTACTCCACAACTACGAGGCGATCATCCCACCGTTGAAGCAGTCTACTCCGTAAATATCTTAGACGAGTATGAATATAGTATAAGATATTCACGGAGTAGATTGTTTCAACGGTGGGGTGATTGCCTCGTAGTTGTGGAGTCCAGAGTTCGAGACGTAAAGCGGTATGGCAATCTTTATAATGAGTTTTTTTTTTGTTGTTGTTTTTCGGTTAGTTACACAAAAGAGAATTCCGAAATTTAATGAAGAACAAGGCAGTCAGAGTAAAAAAATTAGGCCGAACCCGAAATTTTTAACATCACACTTATGAACCTTGAGTATCTAAGAGTTTAAACTTCACGCTTAATGTGTGTTAGGAATATCTAAAGCTTTAAACTTAACGCGGATGATAGATTTACGAGATTTTAAAGCCTTTAATTTCACATCTTTCCATTCATAACTCTGCACGTCGGAGAACGAAAAGGAAAGAATTGTTCCTAACCTTAGTTCAAGAAATCATTCCAGCATTCACTTAAGCTTTTCAGAGCCATTTCCTGCTATCCAGCATCTATTATACCATTGCATTCTAGGTTTTGACATATTATAAATGTCAAAATGCAGGTACTCATTCAGAGGCGTAACTACATTTTATGCCCCCCGCGCAAGAGAATACCCAAGGTCATAGGTCGATTCGACTCATTGAGAGGCTAGGTGAAGGGTTCCATTCGAAGATTCGCCCCCGATTGAGGGGTTTTGCGCCATTGTAGTTACGGCCCTGTACTGATTGTGGTAATTCAATACTGCCTCACAATGGAGATACTGCGTTTTAACATAAGACGGCAATATGATTATAGAGGGTTTTTGAAAGTTACATTAAGAAGAGAAAATGCTTAGTTCTGCAATATGTGAACTAATATAGGTTAGGACTAAGGCACGCATAAGTTTGTAATTTTCTATTCTATATTAACGACCTGTATATTATACACATCACAATATAAACGTTACCCACAATGCAATATTAATTGTTTTGTTCAATATTATGCATTCCATGAATATCAGCTAGTGATGCGACGTCATTAAAACTACACAATATTTGTTGCTTCTAAATCTTTCTTGAAATCTAGGCCGAAATTTGTCACAAAGTTGGCCAAAAGTTGGCCCTAAGACTACACAAACTGTACATAAAGAAGTCCGATTTATAATTTGAATAAAAGACACAGTAACCAAATCGAAGTTGGTTAAATCATAGTAGTAGTTGGAAGGTGCCATTAAGCAGAACCAAATTAAAGGGAGGGGGCTATAAGGGGCCCCGCCCTCAATTGTTCAGAGG
>JAGDQP010057559.1:0-12722 GCA_022664845.1 Lepisma saccharinum | reverse complement strand
TAAGGGGTGTCCCAAGTGATGATGTCGCACGTAAACACCGAAACTATACTAATTAATTAATTGGTGTTATGTGGAATTAGTTTAGCATATCTTTACAAGTAAAGCAATTAAATGTAACGAATTTCTACTTACCCTAACTAAATGAGGCCTTATACAATATAAATGGTCTTCAGCCGGTAGAACATTATGTCTTTCACTTCGTTAAACGTGAACCGTCAAACATACACCTGAAAGACACACAAAAAAGACAATATAAATATAACCATACTTAGCCCTTGTTTCCATATTGTCACAAAACATTAAAATGCAGACACTTCAGACAGTTCTCCCATTCGACACTAAATCAGCGTCTTCAAATTAATCACTTCTAGAAAACGTGACAAACAATTGATTCACATGTGAAAGGTCTTTTATTGGAATACCGAAAATTGATCGTTTTAATGAGGTAGATAGAAAAAAAAAGTTATTTTTTAATGAGTAGTCAACAAATTCAATTCAGTTACTGCCAGTAAAGATCCATTAATGATCTAAATCTAACCTACTGATCCAACCGATACATTAGATTAGGCAAATTATAATGATAAATGGGATAGTAGCTAAAAGTAGTCCAATCTGAGAAGCGATTGAAAATTCTGGTAACCTTTGGAAGCTAGGATAAACGTACCAGTTATTGGCACCTTTAGACCATTGTCACATATATACGATTGATTATAATAAAGGTCTACACTAAAGATTTATCAACTGAATTAGTTCATAATTTTGCGTATGATTAAAACATAGTGCAATGATCAAAAACCACATGAAATAAAAATTGAGTCTGAAGCTTGCAGCGACACCATCTCTCACCGACGAAAAAAGAAAGCTCGGGTCAGTTACCGTACAAGGCAATGTTAAACTTTTACCTAACAATAATACATTTCTGTTCATTACCTCATAACTCTCAGGGAATTTTAATTTACTTTTTAAGGCTCAGGCCAGATGGATGATGATGGGGTTAATTGGTGGAATCAAGAAAGTGGGAGGAAACGGGAGAACCCCGAGAAAACCCACGCACACGGTGTTTGTCCACCACGAAGTACCCATGGCACGAGAAGAATTTGAACCGACGGCCCTAAGCGCCAGTGGTGAGCGCTCTAACCACTAAGTCACCGCGGCCCCACGACTCTCAGGGATTATGCTAGATCCTATAATGGGGATCGTCACCCCTCCAAATTCAAAAGCACACACCTCAATGTTAAAATCTTTGCGGTTCAAAATAGATAGAAACCCAGCAAAATTTTTACTTACACCTTACCAATTTTGACTTTCCATTCCCCAAATTGAAAATTCTGGCACAATACCTGATGACAGTGGTCCTACCTGACGATACTATACTCAACTATACTTTCCTCAACGGAAGCAGAAAACCCGAAACAGGCAACGTTATTTTCCTGTAAGTCTTTTCCTGGTTTGTAATAAATGAATGACAAACTTTTTTTTTTTTTTAACTAAAACGGGTCATTAGGCTTCTGAAGGCAAACAAATAATTAGAACAAGCCGTTGAAATAGATTCTTTCTTTGCAAATAACACCTGTTAAGAATGAACATTACTAATACAAAAAGTGACATCTTGTGACGAAAAAATAACCATTTTCCTTGTGCGGTTGGATATCTTTAGCTGTCGATATACGACGAAAAATAAAAAAGACGCACGAAGGAAAGAATAGTTGCCTTCTTTACGAAAAAAGAAAAAAATAGAAAAGATGCCAGAGTTGCCTGGACAACCAGCGTCTCCTAGTGACGACTGCAATCATTCTCTCTCACTTTTTCTCTCTCCCGGTGGTCGATGCTTGCCTACCCCGTCTCTTCCTCGCGCTCCGCCACTGCTCCAACCATTCGACATTTCATCTCTCTCTCTCTCTCTTGCTCTCATGTGCGCTTACTATCTCACTCTGTCCTTTTGTGTTACACGTCGGGAATGTTCTAATATTGACTGACTCCCCCTTCCCCAAGCATCCCAAAAGATTCGTCGTCCTCGTTCGTCGAATTACCCGACGCTAGATGGCAGGACTATATAGCCTCTAAATGCATGCGCACGCGTTGTTAAGCTGAATAACGTAAACTAGTTTTCATTCATGAAGCAGTAATACCGTATGAACACACATGTAAGCTTTTATCTTCTTCTTCTTCTTATGTGTTAGAATACAAACAGCGCACCTAGTTTCTTTATTTAATATTATTTTAGACCAATCAAGAACAGATGTAGCAAAGAAAGCCTCATTTCCTGGTGTAGTGTTCCTCAAACTTTCCGAATCCGCGGACCATCAAATACAGTTTATTCAGTAACCACCAAATGCACACAAAGGTTCAGTGAACTCGATTTATCCGGTAGTTTTAAATCTGTTGGCAGGTCCTTTTCATTAGTTTAGCTTTCTTCATTTAAAGAAATCACATTTGCTTTACTGAACGCACTTAAGTTCGTCATCAGGTCCGATATATCGAAATATAGAATATCGTTCACATGGAAGCATCACTGTAAATCGTATATATCATTCATATTGAAAAATCGTAGAAATCAAACATCGTTGTCATCGAGAAAGTTCCACATTAACATTTGATACATCGACTTTTGATTTTTCGAAATATCGATATATCGAAAAATCGCACCTTCCTATGTGTGGAAAAAGCCATCATGATGACGTCTCTCGGTGATTACTGTTTTGGGAAAGGGATAGGATGCTTCCGGTTAAAGCTTTAATTGGGTCTTATGGGCAAATCAGATGTGAGAAAATCATCAAATATGGTCAAAAGCACATTCGAATCTGGCTTCCCAGTGAATCCATATACTTCCAAAATGTGAAAAAGAAAATTCTTTTAACAATGACTATCCTCTAATTGGTACTGGAGAATGAGTTGTTTAAACTCATCAATTTGCAATCATAAAATCTTAGGTTCGGTCCCGGTAGGGACACTGAACAGTGTTTTCTAATCCACTTTCCAGACCTTACAACATCACTTCCACCCAGGGATGTATATTTACGGGGTGGGTCTGGAACCCCACCCCTAAAAATCCGAGTATTAGATAGAATTGATATAACTTACGCGTAATTATACATATTTAATATATATTTTGTGCCCAGACACCTTGGACACTCCCCCTCCCTCCAACGGATACCGTGGACTTCTCTCCAAACTAACTCGTGGATACGTGCTTGTTTCCACTCTTTTTTTTTTATCGACTTTAGCGATGACCAGATATTTGAATCTCTGAGAATACGGGTAGCTATGTTCGGAATTCCGGAATCGGTATATCATTTGCTTCTTTTAAATTCTGGAATTTAGAATTCTTGTATCAGAACTATTCTTTTTGTTCCAGAATGTCGGTAATTTGGAATTCCAGAATCGGAAAGCCGTTTTTTTTGGTACCGGAATATCGGAAATTTGGAATTCCGTAATCTCAATACAGTTTGATGTCACAAAATTCCAGAATCAACGTTCCACACTACCGAACAGCCTCCTAGATAAGGGTTTCAGATCTCGAATTTGATCGCAAAAATTCGATTCGCTTAGTCAACTTTATTTCAAACTTCATCCCATCTCCATGATTAACTTCTGTTCCATGTGCAGTTATCGTCTGAGGATTAGCTTTGTATAGTTAAAATGAAATCTGCGGGAGGCGGGGAGAACCTCAAAGATACTCGGTTAGGAACTTGGTCTTCCCGACTCTGAGGAGTCAATTTCGCACGGTCGAACAAATGTTTGTGATAATTATGACACACAAATGTCAACTCCCGTATTCCTTCTTAGTCTGATCATTCCATAAATGGTTACCATCTCTATATGCCGGCCGCTGGGTCAATGATATGCGATTCTAGGCTTCAGTGCGCAATTCGAATCCCGGCTGGGACATAGATGGGACGTACTGAAGCCGTTACGTTACTATGCCCACAAATACAAACTTTCGTTGAACTTTGTTTCTTCTAATGTACTAAAGATACTCAACCATTCCTGTACCAGGCATGGAAACAATTTGAGAAGAATACTGTCATTTTAAGAGTGGAAGAAACTCGCTGAAAGAACCATTACTTCTCAAAAAATGTTTGCTACTTACTTGGAGAAACAAGTTTGGAACAAGTTTGTCAAAAAGGAAATCTTGGATTCTTGCTAGTTCTCAGCAAGCACTCCCGCACGCTTCGGGAACGAATACTCTAGCCTGGATGTTCGTTTCTTCTTGGTTTTCATCGGAACAAACAAAAGCATTTTTGGCTTGGTATGTGAAAACAGGCAGACGGCGTCACAAAACTCCGGAAGCTTTAGTGTTGGTGACATAGCACATACACGAGCTATCGTTTCCTCACCAGGAAATGAAAAGATCAAAACGCATTCTCTCTCTTTTTTTTTCTTTTTTTTTTTTACTTTCAAAACTAAGCAAAAATAACTGTGCAAGAAGTGAACAGCAAAAGTAGATCTTATGGGCTACACAGACAACTATGGTCTAAGCCATTCACAAATACAGAGTGACGTCTCTCAGCGAGAACTCTTCCGAGGAAGATGTGGCAGCCAGGTCTTATTCCGAAGTACCATCACGACGTTTGTCTCGTAGAATACGAGTAAATTTAGCGAGGATATCCGGAAGCAGCTCGTGAGAATATATTCTACGAACATTCCTACGATACTTCATTAAAGATGATTAAATCACGAAGGCTAAGATCGGAACGTCATGGAGCTCGGATGGAAGAAGTTTGTATTTCATCATGGTTGGTAAGCCGGATATGAAGAGACAGTTGGGATGACAATATTAGATGTGATTTTCGAGAGGTAGATGTTCATAATGAAAACTGGCTTCATTTCGCCCACGATAGAATCCAATGACGAACGACTGTTACTGTGGTGATGAACTTGCGAGTTCCGTAAGCCACAGATTTATTCCTGTTACATGCGTACAACATTCTACGAACATCTGAATGTCCCGAATAGGCACGTATCTTGAGCCCGTATAACACTATTTCTTTTTTCAAAAGTTCTGGGACATTGCACGCATACTGTGGATCTCAATGTGTTATGAGGGATGACTCGAACCCCCGTGACTCTACAGTGCCTACATCCCGCGACCCACTGTACTACAAGGACAGAGTAAAAAGTCTTCTTTCATTAGATTCTCTGACAAGATGAACTCCGACCGCTGTAATCTAGTTGCGAAGGTATCTCCTACCTCAAATTAACTTCAGGTTTCCCTTTTTTTCCTCAATCCCCCCAGGGGAGTGTCACGACGATACCCTAATTAGGTCTTCCCATTTCTTTTCTCGGAACATGGGATCACCGATGGACGCCATCCCAGACTCATTAACGGGTGTACAGTTCATACAGAAAGTATATACAGTAATATCTACAGTAACCGGTTTGGACCGGAAGTGTCAGTGTTTTCCGAAACAATGAGATTACGCACACTTTTGTGGGTTTCGTCATAGCATGACACGTCGATGGAAAAGGACAAGACACATGAGATATTCTGAGAAATGTATGAAGGATCAATCATCATCCTGGAAAATACAAGGAATACGTAGCCTAGATACTGCTCTATCCATTTCCATTACATTTTACAGTGACTTACGACAGTGCATTTGAAGAGCAGTAGGCGCAGTCGAAGGGGAGTGTCTGTGTGTGGGGGGGGGGAGTCATTTGCCCCAGCCACAGCTAGCGAATATTCAAGTGATCTTTTCTGCGAACTGGAACCGACGGACGACGACTGCTGCTACTCTCTCTCGCTCACTCACACGTACACATGTAACACGCAATGTTATCGATTCTCTGAGAAAAGAACCTCCTGTACAAACACACAGACTCACAAAGAAAACGGTTTGCGGCTGTTTTTTTTCTTCTACTGTCGAACTTTTTGAAGGGGAGGGAGGGTGAAAGAAGTGACCACAGAAAACCAATAATCTCTGACAGAAATAGCAACCGAATCAACGGGCAACCAGTAATACAATAAGATCATTTTTTTCCCCTCTAGGTTGAAGAGGTAGCTGTGACCTGACCAAAGTCCTGTCACATGTCTGAGGGATGATGTCCCTGGGCAAGCAAGGCTGACGATAAAATCTGCAATGAACTTCGTTTAGGTATCACCCCGCCTCTGTAAAAGATGAATACTGAACGATCAATTAGAATGAGTAGTGATTCGTGGTTTTTATAAAGTGTAGGAACTGAAAGTCCTTCAAATCTATGATATCCTGATCACTTCCCTCCCTCTCTAAGTTAGTTTAACTGACTTTTGAATTTCGTTCTAATTGAGCAATTAGTTTCTAACGGTGCATGGGGCCTCGGTTCGTGCTATATTCCCCACATGTATTGGCCATCGCGTGGGAGTGTAAGTTACATCGACGGTCGAGGAAAAAGTAGACGTAAACGCTACTGAATGCAGGAGACAAACAATATGATCTAGTACGTTCACCGCTAGATGGCAATGCAATAGTTTTCTCGAAACAATAAATTCTCTAGATCTATAAATTTTAATTTATTTTCAGAAGAATTTCGAAGTTAATAATTAAATACATTTATTTTGACTGTAGGAAGCTCTCCAATTCCTACAACCAGAAATCGTTATCAGGGTGACAGACAGTTGGGCTCGCGCTCTCCAATACAGTGTCGAAGCCCGCGAAGGAATGAGCTGAGGAAGTATTTACATGCATCAGCTTCGGGGGGAAGGGAGGCATTGTCAGGGTATACTGGGACACTATAACTTTGTTTTGACTACAGATACGTCGTAATCGAGCACGTATTAGGTTTTAATCCTACCGATATCACTCTATAACTATACACTAGGGCACGGATGTTTGTGGATTTCAAAGTGTACTGTATTTGAAAGGACTATAAAACAGCGATGACAATCGTTACAGAGCTGAAAAGGGTCACCGGGTCTGTGCTTCGGACCCGGCTGACCCGGAATGCAAAGCAGAGATTATTTCCTAGCGTCTGAACAGTGTTTCTTACAGGGGCGACCAGAATCGGAGTTACCCCCAGAAAAAAAATAAGATGTCAAAAATTCCTAGTTAATTATAGTTCCGAGATCAAATAAATCGGGTCGAGATTCGGACCGAGTTAGGCCAGGTCACAAAAAGTTGCCCTGTTTCAGCTCTGAATCGTTACAATGACAACATTGAACCCTCACTGAACAAAGGCAACTAGGCTAGTTCAAGCCCTTCCTATATGAGCTGCCAAACTAACGAGCCATTTGTCTTTATTTACTCACTGTCAAGGGGACGGAAAAGGAATTTTTCTTTCACGTTCCTTTAGAACAGTAGTCGGTACGTTCAGAACTGAAACGAATTGTATTTATGGCTTGTCAGCAAGGTTCTGAGAACAAAGCCGAGTATGTCTTTGTTTCAAGATACCATCCCGGTATTAACCTGACGTAATTGAGAAAAAAGTAGAATTCAAAATGGCAGGGCGCTGGGTTTCATTCCAGGACCTTCTAAAAGGAAAGCCAGTGATCTACCAATTAAACTACGGCTACTCGGCAATACGCTCAACAAGATACATACCTTGAACATAATTGTTTCTATATTCATCTATCTGTTTATGCTGGAGCCTTTTATTCTATAGACATGACATTAGTTTTGTTCCAAATCACTCTTCTTCACAAAATCATAAGCTCACTAAATGAGTTTTCCAGCAATGTCTGAATACCACATTTTTATTCATTTCTTTTTTTCACATGTTACATTTATTCAAAATTCAAACGTAGCCAATTAAAACCACGACATTAATAATAATAAAAAAAAGTTAGCAATCTCTGGTCTCTGTACGCTCTTGCACAACGCAATGGAGGTTGTATTGATCTGAAGACGCGGCTAATGAATCCCATATCAATCCCTATAACGACCGTTTGTCTGTATGTGTATATATATGTTGCTGTGTTGATTGCCACAAAACCAAAGCCCGTACATAATTACAGCAAATCTAGGGGTCCAAACTCATCTAACTGATCTGAAAATCACTGAAGTAGACAGATTTTGAGGAGGAGAATGGTTGGTTGACAGTTTTGAGATAGAACCGTAGAATAGTGGGTGACCAGAAGGTGAAGGCGAAGTTGAAAAAAAAAGAAAAAAGAAACTATGGAACGACAGGAACATATATTAGCTTTTCGATATGACGAGTATTATTAGACCCGTAAAGCCGCTCTCGAAGTCACAACAAAATCGAGGTCCCTGAATGCAAACCTGAAATCAGTTTCTCTCTATCTGCCTTGGTGAAAACACTACCCTGCATTACGGACAGACGGAAAGAGTGTGATTAAAAGAAAGCCAACAAGTTATTTTGCTGTGGTGACGGGGGGGGGGGGGGGGGGGTAATTATGTCCTAATTGTTGTAAGCTAACCAGTACAATGTATTCACGTTCATGTATCACATAAAATGCCACTTATCTGGTGGCTCTCCCTTATACGATATATTCAAACCAATACTTCCATACTAACGTTAGCCAGTGTTTTGTTTGAATTTGATTTTATTTATGACCTTAAAACACATATGACTCAGGGCATGATAGGATAAGGAAAAGAATGAGTGAGGTAGCAGGGCAGGGCCAAGGATTTAAAAACTCCTGGAGTTCCGGAGTTCTGCAATCCATGGAAAGATCAGATGCTTTTATTTTTCCAATAAAGAAATAAACTTGTCTGAAAAAAAAAATGCAACTGATATCTGTCAATGCCAATATGAACTTCTCAATACCCTTTTCCGTTTTGTTAGCGTCTTCGAATGCTAATTACCGCCTGGATTAGAGGGATCAGGTCTGCTTTGGAATGTCTTCGTAAATTACAGAACCAGAAATGGAAACTTATAAACAAAGCTTCCTTGTACACAACAACAGTGATAAAAATATTATGCCCTAACTAGTTATTAATCAATTTTGAATTAATCACTTTTCAATTAATCAATTTAATTTGCCTTTACTCGCTGCGAACATTTAAAATGACTGAATTGCAACAGGTTACAATAGTGTGAAAATAATGAGGTCACTTACACATGAACACATTTTGATAGAAAGGTTTTCACTAATAGGTGTTACTAAAAAAATAATAATAAAGAGAACTTTATTGGATATAATTTCCCTGATTTGTGAATGTTTACCGTAACTTAATGTTGTCTGTGAGATCTTTGTGTGTATATTTTTCAACAATTTAGACATTGTCTGAAGAAGGGTTCATAGCTCCAATTTTACAGTCTGTAAAGGCATTCACTATGCTGAGTTGATTTGCATGCTTCAGTGTTGCCAAAGTACCTATTTTAAAGAAAACTCCAGGCATTCTTGTAGTTTCTTATTTAAATAGGGATAGGGTAATTAAGGTTATTTTTTGGGACACCGCTTTTGTTTTTTTTTACGCAAGTTCAAAGATTCTGAAATTTTGTCAAATTCGAAGACTTTCTCACCGTACTTTTTTTTTATAAATCCTAAAACTAAACCAGCAAAATACCAAAATGCTGGATGTTAAATAACTTCCCGCATTTATTAATATATCTAAAAGATATCAATTGTTTTGAAATGTATGTCAAGTTTTTTTTTTTTTTTTTTTTTTTTTAAAAATAAGAGTAGTTCCGAAAATGCAAATTAGACCACAAAAATCCTGAGTTCACTTTTTATAAGCTAAGGAGAATGCAAGGGCTTCATTGTAAAAACTTTGTTCCTATACTCCTTAGCTAAGTTAACTGGTTTCTATGTATCTGTATGCTTGAACAGTAAAAGATACAAATGTCTTCATTTTGTATATAGTTTGTTTAGTCACTTTCAGTTACCCATCGTTGGCAACACTGTCTACATTCCAGTTAGGTTTTCCCATAAAATTATCACTTACAGCGTTCTGAACTAGATTTTTCCCAGCTATTACTGAATTCGTTGCGTGTACTTACTTAATGTTACCATACTTCCAATCTTAATAAAGTAGTTTTATTTAATCCCTTTCTTTTACAGTTCAATTACAAACAAATTAAATAAGCAACGATTATTATTATTATTGAAGTACACAAAACAATTATACTGAATTGATTAGTTACTTCCAATCTGAACTACAAGTCAATACATCATAATTTTATAACCCAAATAATGTTGTTAAACGTGACATTAAAGTGCAAGAAACAACTGAATTCCTCTATTACAGGTGATGCACCTAAAATCGTACGTGGCCCAATTGATAACGTCACGGATTTCGGATAGGCAACAGAAAGAAACGCGGGTTCTAGTACTACTTTCGGTTGTGCTGGCCGAGGTGTCCCGCATTTTCCTCAGTTTCATCACTATCGGACAAATAATAGTATATTAACTATGGCTCTGAGATCGCTCGGAAGTAATTGTTGAAGGACCATATCCTTCAGATTTTACGGGTTTAGAAGTTATAAGTTCAGTCCGCAGAAGCTTTTTTTTTTAAAAAAGATGATGCAGAAAAAAAATAGTACATTCAGAATTAGACTTCGAAACGGATTATTTTAATTGCAGACCGTTAACAGAAATCAAGAATTGTCTAAAATCGTAACAAGGGTAACCATAATTCTAAGGCCCGTTTACGTTCAGTGATTTACTCTTACACATCAGTCCCTCACTGTTAGATATCACCCCCACCCCCGGGATATTTTCATCAAAAAAGTCACATATAACATGTAACATGGCATCAGCCAAAGTTACGTAGAGACCAAAAACAAAAATTTTAAATACGTCACAGTGTAGATGCACCCACTTATTTTTTACTCTCTCTACACCTTGTTTGAGAATTCCGGGTGAGCAACTGCCTACACTCATTCATGGCATTTTTGTACGATATTTAATAAACCTTGTGCGGCTGCCTGTATGATCCTAGCTGTTACTGTTGTGCTTTTATGTGAATAAACACTGGTCTTCTAAACCAATTAGGAAATGATGGAACACTGAAACCAAGAGAGGTCAACTAATTCCTGCAGATCAAGGACACCCATGATGACATGCATCACTTCGGGAGCAAGTCTCTTCTAATACCACCCTGCTGGGACAATTTAATTCAAGAGGATAAAGAACCAGCTTTGGAGAAAACGACACGGAGGGTCCACTATATTTAGAAGTTGAGAAAATCAAGAAACGTGTTTACGAATGATTGTAGATTGGCCATAAAACAGAGTGTGCACTGCTAAAAAAAAAAAAGAAAAAGAAAGAAAGAAACTGTATTAATTCTACATTTTTCGATGTCACAGAGAGACTACAAATTTTCTTGTGTTAAATCAACACGATTTCTTGTGTGATTTCAGTGATTCAGCGCTGTGATCGTGTTAGTATGGCACCCTCTATTGTGTAGAATCAACATTGGCAACACATCCATTGTGTTGAATGACCGGAAGCAAAGTTTCTTGTGTTGATTTTAACACAAAAAGTGGTGGTCGATCTGGGACATCGCAAAGTGTTAATTTATCAAAGCAGTTTTTTATTTTATTTATTTTGCTGTGTAGGGTCGTCAAAAACAAAGACTCATTGAAATGCGGCGACAAGATGTCTACAGTTCGAACTGAACGACACAAAAACAAAATATTCGTCGAGAAATTCATGAACGAGAATGTAACTTAAAAACGACAATGTTTTGTACATTTTCCGGACAAGAACTCAATTTAGTTCGTACTACCTGATTATAATCCATAGTTATCCTAAAGACTCTAAAACCTAGCAATACAAACAAGCGTTGCTATGTTGCATACCATTTAGCAAAACTATATAAATGGAAAAAAATCTGAAGCAGGAAGTTAAGGAGACAGGAAAGACACAACTCGTTAAGAAAAGGTTACCAGCCAAGGGGTGATAAGAATGAACAAGGAAATCTGCAGGCGATCCGATTAAAATTTTCTATGTCAGAAAAAGTTACTTAGGCATGCTTCTTCATGAACACAACGGAAAGCAAAGGAATTTGAAATCTATACCGTGGATTCCCGAACCTAGCGAGATCGAGGTCGTAATTTTGATAAAGAATTTTTAAAATTTCAAATCAGCAAGAAATTGACAACATGGCAGCGGACTTAATTAAATCGTAAGGAACGGCACTAGTCAAGGAATTACAAAAATTGGTAAATGCTATACGGAAAAAGGAGCACCTTCCAAAGGAATGAAAAACCTCAGTAATGGTTCCGCTTTATTTAAAAAGGCGATAACTCCGACTAATAATTATCGCGGAATGTTGTTACTCCTAACATGTTACAAAATGTTGAGTAATATGTATCCTGCTAATACTCATAAGCGTAAACGTTGATAAAATAACTGAAGATCATCAACGTGAATTTAGAAGATTTATTTTAGACCATATTTTCGCCTTGAGGCAAATCTTAAAGAAGAAATGCGAATACAATGGAACGATCACCAGCTGTTCACTGATTTTAAGAAAACATATGATTGTATCAAAAAAAAGGTGGGGGGGGGGACTATACAATATCCTGATGTAATCTGAAATTCTGTAAAAATATTGTTCAGCTAGCGAGGATGTCTCAGTGACCCCATAAGAAGAATACATGCAAATAATAATATGTCAAATAGTTTTGAGATTCGCAGCGGATTGAAATTAAGTGACGCATTAGAATACGGGATTCTAAGAACAGAGGAGGACAACAAGGGACTACGATTTAATGGCTTGAACCAACTGTTCGTATACGCGATTATATATGTTTAATACGGGACGATATAGATGCACTACAATGTAACACCGATGTCTTAGTAGAAGGTTGCGATGAGATAGGTCTACAGGTAAACG